>JACDJE010000585.1:33381-56735 GCA_016647715.1 Pavo muticus | reverse complement strand
AACGAACTTGATAAAATATTCAATGAATTATTCAAAAGAAAGCACTTACAAGTGCATAAAGCATAAAATTCTAATGCTTTAGCACCAATTGGTTCACTTAAAGTGCCCTCTGCGAATTACAAGCAAACCAGTGGCTGATGACTGCAGTAAACTCCTGTTGCTATTAACTAAAGCTGCACAGTACAACAGCCATTTCATGGGCAAGGTAAGGCAAAAAAAAGCCCTTACAGCCGAGCTCCTATTCATGTGCCTGAACACACACCTAGCATTTCAGTCAGGATTCATTTCACCCAGCTCTTTACAGCATCTAAAATGCAAATATCTACATCTGAGCTAGTGACATCAGGATCTTTTCAGAAGCGAAGGCTGCAAATGGGATCTTCTAAGGGATTATGTCACTCCTCACATGCATCACACCTTAAAACCTGCCTGATCCTCCCTGCTGACTGTAAAATGAGTCTAAATCCAATAGACACATTATAGGCATCATCTGAGGTTAGCCTCATGAATACTATCCTTACAGCATAAGCCACCCAAAGCCTGGCTCTACATGAAGTGTGCTAATCCCTGAAGCCAGTGGTGCCAAAGCAATACCAAAGGAGAAAAAAAAAAACAACAAAAAACAAACAAACAAACATCATAACCAGAACACTGGGAGCACTATGCATGAAAGATTATTGGAATTGCATTCTCATCAAAATATCAAAATATGTCCATGGCATATTGTCTTCTATTTCCAAAAAATCAAAAGGCTGACATGCTAGCAATTCCTCCTCATTTATTCACTGTCACTTAAAAAGCAACACTCCACAATTAAATTTCTAGGCAAGGAGTACCTTACAATAAATTTGAATGCTACAAAGAATATCACGCTTATTCCACTTAAACTACATTATATTGTCTGATAATACTGCATTAATTCCATGTACGCTACACTTATAGTGTAAGTCTTCTACTACTAAAACTAAAACCTGATTCCTCCCCAGAGCAATTACCAATGTCATATCGAATTATACAAAACAGTAATTCATCTGTGCATCTAGAGGCTGACAGACAGGTACCAGGGCAATACTTTAATTTTGGACAAACAACTTTAATCCTAATGTGTAAAAATATTTGACTTAATGGCACTAATTTTTAAAACAAGTATAAAATCTACTTATCCCACACAAGATGACCAATTAGCACTCATCAGACATACTGGAGAGAAAGAACTGGCTTCAAAACAAGTAATTTGCAATAGTTTTCTGATCTCCCATGCAAACACAATTGAGTATTTCACTCAATCTTGACTGACATGATTAGGACTGGCAATGTCCCTATTCAAATATCTTTGAGAGTTGACAGTCTTGCTATTTATCAGTCATTCTTTTTTTGTAAAGCTTCCAGAACAGGAAACATCAAGCTCATGTGTAAACTACTATCGAAGTAGCATCTTGCTTCTATAGACTTGTTTCAGACCTATCTATCTAGTTGTCAGTCCGGATATAGACCTGGAACTAAGAGCTCCAGTGGCAATGGTTCACCTGTCCAAACTGATTTCTTGTTGCCCACAGTTTTGCTGCTGATATGGTCACATTCTCACTGCAATCCTGATAATGTGCCATGAGTTGTTTAGCTAGAAAAATAAATGGAAATTCTGGCAAACTCTCTACAGTTCCCTGAAGAGGAGAAGGAGAGATGGAGATGCCAATCTCTGTTCCCTGGGAATGACTGCCATGACCTTTGGGTGTTGTGCCAGGAGAGGTTCACACTGGATATTAGGAAAAATGTATTTACCACGAGGGTGGTCAAACACTGGAACAGGCTTCCTCTCCTAGTGAGGTGGCTGATTCCCCATGCCTGTCAGTGTTCAAGAGACATCTGGATAATGCCCTCAATAACACACTTCAACTTTTGTTTAGCCCTGAAGTGGTCAGGCAGTTGGGACTGGTTGTTCTTTGTAGGTCCCTTTCAACTATTCCATTTGAACTGCAAAATGAAAACAGAGAACTAAAGGGATAGCAATAGGGGATAATTAAGTTACTGTACTGTATCTAATAACAACAACAAAAGTAAGTAAAAACAAACTCTTTAAAACATAGCCAATTATACTGGCTTTATGCAGTAGCAAATGCTGGAAAACTTGCTTTAGTCAGCAGCATGGTTATAAAATGGTTTGCTTTCTTGTAAACAGAAAGTATTCCATAGTTATTTCTTGACATTCACCTCAAAAGCAAATTAGTATTTAGAGTATTATATTTCTTTGTGGAAACACAGGTAGAATAAATATGAAAACAGACCTTCCAAAATGTCACTAGCAAAACAAACATGGAAACAAGACTGTTCAAAACATTAATAATAAAGCTAGCTGATTCTATTGACTCTTCTCTTTCCAATTAGTTGGCATTGTTAAGAATGTATTAGTTCAGTGTGTCCCTTATCTCCTACTCATCAACCTAAAAATTCAATGTTTTTTTTTTAATCTGGAGAGAGAATTCACAAGATTTATACTAAATATGAATAAAAATGACGATATGGTTCTATTGCTGGTCCCAGAACCTTCATTTTAGTCAAACAGACATTTTCATTTAAAACTAGAAATGACTGGGGGAAAAAAAATGCCAAGCACACTATCCATTCTGGCTGATTCTGTAACTCAAATGTTCTACCAGTTTTGTCCAAGTTTGCTCAAATCTATAAAATGTAAAACACCACCAAAGAAGGCTAAGCCATAACAACAAACCTGTCGAACTTAGTATCATCAAAAAACACGCCTCACACCGCAACAAAATCATCTTCATAAGAAGCTACTCTTTGCTTCAGAGATACAAAGCACGGATGTGTGTCTCTATTTGTACCAGTCACAACTTCACGTCATAGGCACTTCCACTCATTAGTGAGGGAATTCAACAAGCCATTTTCCTGCAGCAACTTTCATTCTATTAAAATAGTAGCCATGCAAATGAAGGACCTTACAAATATCTGTGGCTTGCTGAAAGATTTTAAAAGCCTCCAATTCCACTTTCTAATCACAACTTATCTAAAGCACTGATGAAAATTGCAGTATAGAATTCTTAAATTAGTTTCTTAACATAGTAACTTGAGATTAGTTCTAACTTCAACACTTCTTATAAAATTCCTATATTTTTTGCGTCAAAAATTATACAGTCTGTAGACTGTAATTGTGAAAAGCCAAATTCTTTAATATTTTGGTATCAAAAACACTGTTTAGAGAAATGACTAACCATTACTACATAATGCAGTCAGTATGGTTGACAAATGTTTTCAGGCCCTGCAGGCTACTAAAGGAATCAGTTCCCACGCAAAGATAACTTATAATTTAATCAGCAACATCATACATAAGACACGTATTTGGCTTAATTCCTACAAATATTTGGACAGTAAAGTCTAAGTTCTTGTAACAGAAAAGTTCGCAGCCAACATGTTGTGCTTTACAACATTAAATGTAATTTGAATCCTGTAAAACAAAGCATTTCCAGTGGTGTTACCTCACCCTTTGCAATTCCCACTTTTCTATAAGATGCTCCACTTCACCTCCAAGAACTGCAGTGTTACTATCATCCAACAGCAAGAATCCGTTTCTTACTTCAATAATTCCAGAAAGTTTAATTTTTGTTCCAGGTGGAGTGTTCAAGCTAGAAGCAGAAACGAAACCAAGTATTTCAAAAATGTTATTTAATATTCTGCCATCAAAAGCATAGAAAACTGTACCCCCATTATACTTTCAGCATTGTCGTATTCCATAATAAATGATTAGTATCAAAAGCCTTCACAATAATTCCTTCAGTACGCACAGCAGTTTTCAATAGCTTTTCTGGAACAATTCCCATTCATTATACAAAGATGCCATATTGCAAATTACATTCTAACAGAGATGAATGTTTGCAAATTATCTGTTTGGTTAAAATGCAATTTAACAGTACCAAACTAAGGATGTGATTTGCCTAGCCTAACAAAAGATGTTTCAAAGTCAGATGTCTAAGTTCCTCATCCCAGTACTCATTTATAGTCGAGCAACAGAGGATTTCTAGATGCTTAATCAACTCATTTGTTTTAGACATTTAACTTAGGAGAAAACAAAAAGTAGTTAGAAAAGATGCCTTCTATACACTACTAACAGCCAGGACTGTTCCAGAATAAATATAGACTATGCACCTTGTGGTGCTTCTTCTCTCATTATTCTTTCATTTAAAATCAGATAGATATTTTCTGCAGACAGCTCCCACAAGTAGGTACCTATCTTCTTTTCATTTGAATCTACCCTATAAGAACAACAGCAGATGCATGAAAGAATCACTCATTTTCATCTCCTAATTGAAAGATATGACAAGCAGCAAAATCTGGAAAGAATGATTTTTATTGCAAGACACAAAAGAGGACAGAGTCAATTATAACTTTCCAAATAAGAGACAAAAACCTCTTCAAAATATCATAAAGATATCACTGCAATCACAGAACAATGCCACACGCTTAGGAACACTCTTAGTGGAGTCAGCCAATTTTAGTTCTAGTGTCTTCAACCTTAGCTATATTAATGAATTTTCTGTATTGTTCTGATAGAAGCAAAGAAAATAAAAAAGACAGGAAAAGGAATGGAAAGGCTTATATCAGTACTACACAAAGTGATGAGCTGTGATGTTTTGGAGATCTTATCTAAGAGCTTTCAGATTAGGTCTTCGACTGGCTGTTTATGTATCGTGTGATCTAGAATCTACTTACACAGGAGTGTTTGCCTTCCTTTTCTGCTCTGTTTACATTCATATTGGAATGGGGTATTCTAAGTTGTGATTGCTCAAGCTAAAATTGAAGTACTATTAAGTGCCTGACTTTTAAAACAGCACTACTCTAAACTGCAAGCTGGCTCTTACTCAGAAGGAGCAGTTTAACAGTAAGAGGAGACATTTAAAAACAAAGCATAAAAGGTCTGTCCAGCAGAAAAAGACACAGGAAGATGTTCTCAAACCAAACTAATCTGGAATTAAGCGTAAAATAGACCATAACTCCAGAGACTACACACTGGAAATCGTTTTCAACATCTTAATGACCAAGCATCAAGAAATTCCCGTACTCGGTTCTCTTGTGTTTCATTTGTAACTGAAAACAACCTTACAAAAGCAGTCTAAATTAAAATCTTGGTCAGGGAAAAGCATTACTAGCTGCATGAAGTTAAGTGCATCAGTTCTGTGACATGCTTATTACCAAGTCAGACAAAATAAATGCTAAAAATGGAAATTTGGCTCAGGTTCATACACACCGAAAAGCCTGCTTGCCTTGTTAGGTCTGACTCAGCAGACAGCTGCAAAAATTCTCTTTCTTGCACTATGTATTTCAGCATAAATTTTACTGTAAATTCCATAAATTCCATAAATTGTATTGTAATTCCACCTTCACATGCTACATTTAAGGTTCTCCTGTACATAAAAAAAATCTGAGAAGGAAACAAGAATAAACCAAAAACTACAACTGCCTGAAGTATCATTAGTTTCATACATCTCCACTAGATTTTGTCGTAAAAAGAGTTAATTTTGCTTGATGTTTCTTTATTCTGGAGGTTATTTATCATCATAGATTTTTAGACACCTGGGTAGAGTTGGAAGACAAATCAGTATCTCGTAAAAAAACTACACAGAAGTGAATGAGGTGTTTTGGTTCAGTTTTACTTATTTAATATATAGAGGTAGAACTCTACTGATGTGCTACAACTTAACCTTAGACTTTCTTTCATTGGAGTTTCAAATGCAATAGACACAGCATAACATGCAAGTTTTCTGTTAACACAGAGGACAGATAGAAAAACTACATTAATTTTTAAATTAGAAGAAAACAGTAAAGAAAAAGATCAAGAGAGATAGACAAGATAATATAATCAAATTAAATCTTCTGCAGTCCCATTTTTCCATCAAAAAACAGGTTTTTTTCCATATATATTTCTAATTCCATTATTTTTAGGGCATTTAAGTAAGAAAGCAAAACTTTGAAAAGAAAGTTGCTCACCTTATTTTTGACATGCTATTGTATTCTATAGCTGTGCAGCTTGTATGTCCATCGGTCATCTGTAAACGTAACATTCTGCGTGCAGCCTGAGATTCTTCATTATCCTTTGGTGCAGAAACATTGCGTATTTTCTGTATTTGCAAAACACAAGGCCCTTCCAGCTACATATGCAAAACAGAAAAGACAAAGACGTTAACACCATGAAGCAAACACTACAATATCAAGACATACTAACAGACGCCTCCAGGCAAAGTGAAGTGCAATTTTATCAGACAGTCACTTACAATACCTATCACTCATACTGTACGTTGTAAAACATAACAAAAATGGTTTTTTCTGAGAAACAGCTGTAATGTTTCATACATCTCTGCAATACTAACTATGGAAAAGAACTTAATGAAAGACTTATGGGGGGGGGAAGGGACAAAAAATAAAATAAAAAGCAAAACAAAACTACAACAGTAAACAAATATTGTCTCTTCTAAATACTATGGAGTCCAGGTAAGATCTTACATGCTGCACCACCAGTTTTCATAGACAAAGTGTTCTAAATCAAAAAACAACCAGCTTTGAAGACTTACTGGAATAGGACTACATTTCAAGTACAACTATTCTGTAAACACCAACTAGGAACACCTAATAACCGCAAGGGACATGAGAGATTCTTGGTTACCTGAAAATGCAGTATATACTTCTATATATGACATATATATGACACGTAACCAACAAAAAAAGGAAATAAAAAACTACTTTCTTGCATTTGGGTTACAGCTGAGTAAATAGTCACAATGATTTTTTTTTTCTATTTCTTCACTCTGTAAGGAAGTAGGGTTCACTCTGATTCCTCTGAGAAATAAAACTGAAAATATCTGTTGGTCTAGCACCCAAGAGAGAGCAGAAAAGATGAAAAATGCACATTTCCTCAATTTCTTCCCTTTAAGAAAGAGAACACAAAAAAAAGAATAGTAGCAGTGACGGTAGAAAAAAAAAGTTAGAAGATGAGGAAACAGGAACTTTATATAGGATGCAAAGAAGAGAAAGGAAAGGTACATTGGAATACTGTTAAAGCATGAAATCATACAAACAGGAAAATGTTAGATTGGATGCTTGCTTTTGTTTTTTAACAACTGTTTGATAGACTCCTTAGAAATCTGGAGTGCAAAGAAATGAAGGCTAGGCTAACTATGAATATATATGCAAATAAATTCAGGTTTTCTTATCTACTGTGTCAGGCACGCATTACAATAAAGCACAGCTGCACATTTGTTGAGCTTAGACAATAGTGTCTGCTTCTTTAACAAAGAAAATCATGTTATTTCAAAAAAACAGGTGCAAAAGAAGAATAGAAGCATGTGGTTTTCTTAAATACATCCTATATTAGTGACAAAACTACTTTTATGGACTTTAGCAGGATTATAGAGCTTCCCCATTTCCCAGTCTCAATTCGGCTCAGTTGATATTTCAGCTCTCATATAATCATGAGATCATATAATGATGGCAGAAAACAAAGTTAATCTTCCCGCAGAAGAAGAAACACCATCACAAGACTGTAGGTGAATCTAGAATCATAGAATGGCTTGGGCTGCAAGGAAGCTCAAGCATCATCTACTACCAATCCCTCTGCAGGCAGGTTTGACAGTCATTAAGTTACGTATTAGATCAGGTTGCCCAGGGCCTCATCCAGCCCAGCCCTGAACACCTCCAGGGAGAAATATTCCACAACTTCTATGCACAGCCTGTTTCAGCACCTCAGAATCCTCTCAGTGAAATATTTACACCTGACATCTAATCTAGATCTCCCCTCTTTCAGTTTAAAACCATTCCCCCTTGTCCTATCACTATCTACCCAAATAAAAAACTGATTTACCTTCTTACAGGCTCTCTAAATATTGTGAGGCCATAATGAGGCCTCCCCAGACCCTTCTCTCCTTCAGGCTGAAGAAGCCCAGCTTCCTCAGCCTGTCTTTGTAGGATAGGTACTCCAGCCCTCTGATCATCAACCTATGCCAGATCATCTTGTAGACTACTTTAAAGAATCATCATTACTCACCCTGTAAAAATCATTTTAACTTGACCAAGTTAAAAATTACACAGAAAGGCTATTTAATACTTAAACTTCCAAGTAGCTGGGTCTTGCTGAGTGTGCTGAAGAGTCTCACCAAACCCAATAACAGCTAGATTCTGAAGGCACCATTTCTACATTCATCAACCCAACGCTAAAAGCTCCCTAGCTCACTCTGCTGTGCTTGATCACAGCTCCTTCAAACCACAGATTCTCTCTTCTCTCTAGCACTTCCGCTAACTTCTAATGTAGAGATGAAAAATATGCAATTCTCATAAAATAGTTTTCTAAAATTCCAAAGAAACAGCAAACTAAACTGTACTACCTGGAACATAAGAATGAAAGCATCACCTAAATAATATGGGATTGAATACAAGAAAACATTCACTTTGAAAGAATTTACTGACTGGACAAGTAACAACGTGCATATTATGGCCAGAATGCTGTGAAACACAGTTCAGATGTCCTTGTATTAAAGTCAAGACAAATAAGTATAAAAATAAATAAATTGCATTTTTAATGCCAGACCACTAGTTGTATAAACAGCTTTCAATGGCTAAATCTAAAGGATGCAAATAAGTCAAGAGTACAAAATATAAGTAAAATAAACTGGGGAATGAGGGGAGGGGGAAATCTTCACACTGACTGGAGGGGGCTACTTCATCAATAGCTGGAAACACTATGTAGAACAAGCCAATAATGTTTCCATCAAATCCTTAAAGTAAGTATTTAATACCAGTTGTCTTTGAAAAATGCTTACACCGGCCACAGGGCCAGTTAAAATACTAATGCACACAAATAGCATGGAAGTAATGGCTTGATCCCTTAGAAAAAAAGAGATGTTCCAGATCAAGATAGGATAACAGAACATGCAGTAGCATACTGACTTGCCAAAGTACTGTGATTGTAGCAGAATATAATCTTTTAATAAATCAGTCCCTTCTGATCCTAAAGTTATAGGGGTAACATTTGAAACAACGCCCAATAACTACCTAATGATTTATAACAATATAGCAACTAGATAGTATTCTACTGTTTTCAAGACACTGCTTTTCTAGAGGCATTGCTTTGACACGCTCAACATGATCTGAAAACAAAAATTCAACCTTTTAGGAAGGTTTAACCAATTATAGGTAGCACTATATACTTTTTTTTCTCAAGAATATGAGTGGAAACATGACTCTTTAAAGCTCCTGAAACAGGCATTAGGAGAGTTTGAGGACAAGAGCTTACCTAAAGCTGACAAACAGCTCTAAAATGACTATTACTCTATTTGATCTATCAGCATTACTGCATGCATTGACAGAACTAACCCTTATCAAAATCTTCCCAATTGCTTACCATCAACTTATCAGTACTCAGGATTTCATTGATCAGAGAAATGCTTTATTTCTGAATGCTTGAGGAATTAATGCTTAAATTGTAATGGAACACATATACTCAAAAGAAAATGAAGTAAATGTAGTATCATTGCTCTATTATATGTTCTGACTTTTTACAAGGCCTCCCTGCATCTTTATTCCACTTAAAATACTTCACAAATATTCATGGCATACAGTCATTTAGATGGAAATGAATGTTTAGCTTTTTTAAATCCTATGCAAATATGGCCATCTTGTGGTTAGTGCTGGTAATATAGATTTTTTCAAAGCCATACAGAACAGATGTAAATGAGTGATAAAAGATTTTTGTGTATTAATGACAATCCCCTATGATGGTCAAGTATCCATAAATTTTCTGAAAATATTTGCCTACTGCATTTATAGTACAAAATAAAGTTACTTTCCATGCAAGATGAAAAATAGATTGTACATTCTTGAGATACAGATACATAACGCTGATAGAAGTTTTGGATCAGAAGAACAACAATAGCATGTAATTTTTGTTCCCTTCTGAAGCATTTCTGAACCACAAATGACTACTTTCTACCAACAGATTATATAAACAAGTCGCTCCTGTCCCAATCAAGCCACCACTGTACTAGAAGGTCATGACATAGTTGCCATTACTAAAACCTGGTAGGATGATTTCCACAATCGGAGTGCAGCTATCAACAACTACAAGCTGTAATACAGCTGTACTACAAAACTAGTAATACTCTCTTGTCCTTACAACACCTGAATTTTTCCTTTCTTAAAAATAATTAACAGAAATATACAATCAACACTTACAACACTCTCAGCAATGCCTCAGAATACATCTTAATTCCATTTTCCTTTTCACAGGCAACATTGCATTATTTACATGCAACAACTTCTATAACCAAATTTCTCTTCTCTGCATTCCTTCTCAAGTGAGAGAGTTCCAAGTCTACAGCAGGGCTATCAGTCCCAAATATGCAATTTCATGTTTTATCCATGTACATTTTTAAGATCACCCAATTCTTTCTGTAGTACTTACCAAGCTAATTTTGTATGGGAAATAACACCTTAATTTGGTACAACTCATAAATTTTACTTACATATTTTAGCAATATTAGAAAGAAGACACAATAGCAGTTCCAAGACTTGAAAGACTAGTAAACCTCCTAGCCCTACTAGTTATCTGTCATTACATTCAACAGCACTTTTTAATCACTTTCTTGTAAACAAGTTCTTTAACTTGCCTCAAAGGTCTAGTAGTCATCCCTTGTCCCCCTGTCACTGCACAGAACTTCCTTGCAAGCACTGCATCACGCATTTTCAGATTTCCCAGCTCAAGGAAACACCTAACTCCTGAATCAGACGTTTAATCAACTTATCAAAAACAAAGCACCAGGTAAATCCGTTACCTGTTCCTTAATGAAGCAGCTTTCTTTTACTGTTTATTTTATTTTCCTCTTTTGTTGTTGTTTTGTTTTAACTAAGATGCATCTTCTTTCAAAATAATCCCAAGGACCAACTATCTGCTATCAAACCCATGGTTTCACAGGCCAGGTTTCGGAATTCAGGATGCAAAACTTCTAATCTTCTCATTTGGCTGCACTGAATTTAAATACACTAATCACAGCTTCCATACATACTTCCTTATCATGCCACAGATGTCAGTATTATATCCATATTGAGAATGGAGGAAAAAGTATCAAGTTAGGAACAAAAGCAGATAATCTCTCTCTTTATTATGTCCGATTTTATTTAAATCGCCTCATTAAACCCCGCCAATCTATCACACATTTCCTTTATAATGGGACAACTTGAAGTTGTGAACATACATTGGACATCTGACTTGAAGCACTGCAAAACACAGATTAAAGAAAACATTATTTCCAGTATTTTCCATGTCTGCAACACTTAGAATTGTCTGCTTAGCCAAAACTGCTGATGAAAAAAGTTCATTCTAACACTGGAATTCTAAAGGAGTAACATTAGGTGAACAGATCATTCATCAATGCAACATCCAACATCTGGAGCTCTGGACAATGTATGTAAGCGAACTTTAAAACCGTTTTGACTGGTCCTATGACTACACAACACCATACACATTTCCTATCTTGAACAGCCACACTGAAGTAAATTCACAATGAACTATTATAAAGCTTTTTTTTTTTTTCCTTCTATTAGTAATCAATTAAATGGCACTGGTTTCTTGGAGCTTGTTTTCACATTTCTCCAAAATAATAATAAAAAAAGACGTTAGTACAACTGATGTTTTTATTACAGGGGAAAAATTCTGTTTTCAACAGCACAGCGATAAATAAGACTACAGCTTGAATTCAGGTTCTCCATTTCCTAATATTTACAAGAGATAAAAATGAAGACAATTCAGAACTTTAACCACCTTTGTAAGCTCTAGTGTAGTTTTTCGTGTTCTGATTTGATTCATACTTCTATTATGTTTTATGAACAACTGGTTAGCTGTCAAGCAAGATACACTCAAACTCCATGAAACTGTACAATCCCATCTTGATAAAATCAGATTAGCTTAGTGCTACATGAAAAACAGAACAGTGAAGGTGAGCACACTGAAACACAAAGTATACAAACAAAAAAAGGCCAGTGGACTGTTTAAAACAAGTTGTTCTATTAGCCTTTTGAAAATTTTGTTAGTGTTGCCTATAAACTGTTACTATTTTCAGAATAGCAAAACTGAAGATACTCAAGAGAATCCACGGCAACACATTGCAGAACACATACTGATGGAGAGCAGCACATTCAAGAGATCCTTAGAAATTACATTACAATCTAGTTTTCATATTTTCATTAGGTCATAGTTCATTTCTTCAGTGTACAACTCTATAAAATTATAACACACAAAAGATCTTTCCTGTGAAAGGCTGACTGCTGTCTCACAGATATCTCAAAGCACTAACAACCACAGCCTTCATGCATAATCCTTGGTTTTTGTGTTTGTGGAGACAACTGGCAAAAATTGTAACGTTCCTAGTTTCAGCTGAGAAACAAGAAACGTTTTAAAGACTAAGTAGATTCCGATATATAATCAGTTCTGAGTAAATTAATGAGTTTCACCTTCAGCTGCTCACTTGAACAACATAACAACAGAAGTACAGAAAATATCCTCTCTGAAGGAAATGAGCAAGTTACTAGATATATTCTCAACTGATGAATGAAAACCAACCTGCCATGTCTAAAGAAACTCTATAGCACTGAAACAAACCTCTTTAAAAAAAACAAAACAAAACAAAACAAAACAAAAAACACGATTATTAACTTACTTTGAACTGAAACCATGTAAGAAGGTAAGCATTATCACACACCCAACATAAATATTTTGAGAATTACATTTATCACAGAATGGCTTGGGTTGGAAAGGACCCTAGAGATCATCGAGTTCTAACTACCCATCTGTGGACAGTGTTGCCATCCACTAGATCAGACTGCCCAGGACCCCATCCAACCTGACTTTGAACACTCCCAAGGATGAGGTTTCCACAACTTCTCTGGGCAGCCTGTTCCAGTGCCTCACCACCCTTTAGAATAAAGAACTTCCACCTAACATCTAATCTAAATCTGCCCTCTTTTAATGTAAAACTATCCCCCCCTTGTCCTCTCATTACACTTGTTGGATAAAGAGAACCTCCTCAACAGTCTTGTATGGCCCTTTTGGTACTGGAAGTACACTATCAAGTCTTCCTGGAATCTTCTCTATTCTCCAGGCTGAACAACTCCAATTCCTTCAGCCTGTCTTTATAGGAGAGGTGCTCCATTCATGTGATCATCCTCTTGAACCTCCTCTGGATTCCAACAGCTCCATGGCCTTCTTGTGCTAGAGGCCTCAGCACTGAAAACAGTACTGTACGTAGGGGTCTCATGAGTGGAGCAGAGGGGGAGAATCACCACCCTCAACCTGTTGGCCATGCTTCTTCAGATTGCAGTGCAGGATATACTTTGCCCTCTGGGCTGCCAATGCACACTGCTGGCTCACTTTGAGCTTTTCATACACTAACAACCTCAAATCCTTATCCTCAGGGTTGCTCTCTATCTATTCTCTGCCCAGTCTGCATTTGTGCTTGGGATCGCTCCAGCCCAGGTGCAGGAACTTGCATTTGGCCTTTTTGAAGTACTTAAGGAAATGCATTTAGAATTATTAAGTTCAGTATTAAATGATCTAACATGCAAAATTCAGTAAAACTTGAGCAACTGATAAATAAACAATGCAAAAACATATAGTCCAACACAGTAAGAAATAATATAATTAATAAAACTTTTCCTAGTAAGTTACTTTAATAATGAGTTTCATGCACAGACTTCTGTCTGACTGAACACTATCATCTATCCCACTATATGGTATCTTTCAAGTGAGTTTTTCCTAGCTGACAATGATGTTCTCTCATTGTTGTTGTTACAGAAGCTAGAGTTACATCAGTCACCGCTCTGTTCAGACAACAGTATCATCAGAAAAAATAAATCTGGACAGATCTTAACAGTCTCACTCATCAAGCTCATTTTCTTAAAATAATTCTGCTTTGATTTACTGCTATACTCAATTTCAACAGTAATGAAATCTGTTTCTCAAGAAATTTCGCATCATCAATATAGGCCATAAATATTTGGAAGGTAGGAATAATTACTTGAACAGAGAATTACCACTACCTTTAAAATAAAATTCCTTGATTTATCCCATCTGTTAACTGAATTTTAGGAAGAACACAGGAAGAGCACACCAGTGAGGTCAAAACTTAATAATTACCTAAACATACAATATAAGTCAAAAATCTGGAACATGGAAGTTTAGAAAACAAAAATATTATATAGATTATAAAGCACTGTATCACATGACATGGATTATCCATACAGACTATTGGATACACAGCAACAAAGTTTACAGCCTTAATCACGTATGTCAGTGGATAATTCAAGGCAGTATCAACATATATCTTTATGTATCATAATCACACAGCTACTCTGCTTCATGCCTAATATGCTTTGTTGTTCTCACAGGAGTGAATAAGAAAAAAAAGAACAAGTCACTTTTGATACTAACTCAAGATCCAACAGGCTAAACTGTTTCTGAGTGATAAAGGAAGCTGCTATGATCAGTCACATTTGTTTAAGCACTTCAAAATTTAGAAATAAAGATGACTTCTCTCTTTATGTAGTCTAGTGGGCAAGCTAATATGTTAACATATTTATCCTCAAATATTGGCTTCATTTGTACATGAAATAATGCCAAAAAGAGACTAATGCAGCACAGATAACTGTCATCACAAAGAAATCACAAAAAGGGAAGTTAACATCATCTACCTTTTCCACCTTTCCACCATTGATGTCACTGGGGAGGAATTTCTTGCCAATCGTTCTTAAATCTGTCTGAAATTAATAGAGAAGGCAACAGAATATAAATCTAAAATATCCTGTTTCAAAGAAAACAGTCATAAAACAAGAAAAAGAAGGGCATTTCTTCTATAATGCCAACAATAAGGATACTCTACAGATATTCAGAGTGAATACCGTAAAAGAGAGGATAGATGTTCAAATTACTTTCTATTGCACAATATAGCCACAGAGTGATAAGAAAGTACATTTGGTTTTCAGTCTGAGCCCACCCAAGGAAACCTATCTGTCACTCGCCTCCTATTTACCTCTGAACAGCACACAAACTCCTTTGAACTGTCCCTGAAATAATCCATATCCATACAGAATTTGACAAGTCTCCAGAAAGATGCTTTGCAACCACAGCAACAAGGAAGGAGACAGAACTTTTACAAACCCTCTGCAAGATCTTATACAAAATAAAAGCATTTGAAGAACTGAAGGCATGTTTACGTTTATTTCATTCCTATTCAAGCACTTCACACACACACACACACAAAAAAAAAAAACATCAGTTGGCTTCTTGGTTTCTTTTGACTTTTAACAGCCAGTGAGAGGTGTGAATTTTTAGGAAGTGGAACCTAAACTCACTTTTATCCTGCCTTTCAAAACACAATGGTATTCCCTACTTATCCAATAGGAAACATAATCTCCTGGCATTTAAACAACAACTGACTTAATGACAAAAATGTTGATAATCCATTAATATTGGCTTTGGGTACTTGCATAACGTTTCTGGTTTATCTTGATTATCTATCAGACAAGCTGGAAATACAACACACATATTTACCTATTTCCTTGTTGGCAGAAATAATTACTAAATCAAGATATCTACAGTAATTCAAGCAACTGCTTGTAGTTACACAAATAAGTACACATTGTAGGAAACTCAATGTTTGCTTGAACAGGCTTTAAAGAATAGCATACCCAGAAGTCAATTTAAGTAAGGGTGTTTTACTCATCCTAGCAAGCTCATATTTTGCACTATAATTTCATACTCACATCCATACACAGCACTTCTGATTTCATTATAAGTATTGCTTATACTCCAACTTTAGATTTACATTTCCTAAACACAGAAATATCTTCCTACTGCAAACCTACTGCCACCAGGCTTCGGGTCGGAATAGGTGTCATTTCCAAATGAAATTCAGAAATAATTCATACATGCTGGGAAGGAGGAAGGTGCTTTGTCCTTTATGTAAATCACATAGGCAACAGTGTATTTAATTAGAGTCATAGACTTCCACCTGTGCCATTAGATCTATTGTTTTTCACAATCATAACTTACATTAAGTGCAACTAGGATAATGTCATTCGTATTGACTTTTTCAGATGAATTTATGCAAGTTTCGATTCCTTCATCTGAAAGATACCTGTTAAAGAAAAAAAACACAGTCATATTAGAATATCACATGATTTATGTAATAGGTGAATATCCATTCTGCATGCAGAGATCATTTTTAGTTTGTATTTTCTATGTTATGAAGCATAGGAAGGAAAAAAAAAACCAACACAAACAACCACATCAGTTTCTAAAGAGCAAGACGATGCACTCTAACACTTTGAAGAGGGGCAATATTATATTGTCATCCTACAAACTTTCCTCTTGCTTGCCTAAGCTACAAAATAACTTATAAAAGTGGATTTGTATCACCATGTATCCCAAGAGTCAAATGTGGTGAACAACTTCAGAAATAGAACATCTTCGGAAGCAACATTTGAGATCTTCACAGGGGCAGTCCAGGATCACCACCCTCCTGCCAAAATTCTGTAAGCATGCAATAAATTTGTTCACCTGACAATTAAAGAAGATAATCCATTGAAAGGATGCGCATAATCAATTTAAAAGGGCTGACACATTCTCATGTTCAAAAACACTTAAGGAGAATGTAATTTTTACTTGATTAGTTAGAAACTGTGACATTTGTTACTCAATTTGCCTCCTATTTCTCACTCCAAGCCACAGTTTTCATTCTCATGTAGATGGCAATCTGCTTTATCTGCACAGTTCTGTCTTTTGTTTAAAAACATGAGCAGTAATCATTACACTGATAATTGCCAGATACTGAATCTGAAACACAGAACTTGCCCAAATAACATTCCTGTACTAATTATCTAATGAGAAACCACTATTCCTCAAAGAATAAATAACCAATAACCATAAAAAAAAAAAAAAAAAAAGATAATAATTAAGGTTTAAGTATTCCAAAGCACTTAAAGAAATATTTAAAGAAAATAATTCCCAAGTGTAAAATAAAATCATATAAAGATTTGAAGGAAAGCAGACTCGATACATCTTCTTAATTCTATCTCAGCTAACATGAACATTGCCCCGACAGTGTTGCCAGACTAATTAATGATCCCAGTTGTGCTCTAACCCAGACACTTGACAGCAGTGTAGCTGTTCAAGTCAGACACTGACATTTAGCACATCCTGAGGGATCAGAACTCAAATAAATAAATAAATAAATAAATAAGCATTTATACTGTGAAAGAAACAGTCCTACTTTTTGATACAGAGCATACACACTAGAGAATAAGGTGGCAGGATTTGTTCGTCCACATAGGAATGCAGATTTCTCAGCTGAGTGCCTCTGAGCTTGGGTATCACCACCTGTGAAGATTCAAATGGTAATTCCCACTTGGAATTCTCAGACAGACTCGTTAGCTGAAATCAGAATGTAAAGTAGAACAGAATTCCCACTCCCTACCAGAGGAAATGAGAACAGGTATGTCCTATAGGCAGCACTACACGCCTGGGGCCCCAGCTGTGGTTTAATTACACCAGTAGGGTTTCCATAAAGAGAAATGTAATAAAATCTGCAAGTCTACCTCCCATAATCTTTAGTACAAAGTTGAGGATCAGTTGTATCAGGAGTGGGTGGAATACAAACCCCACCAGCTAAATTTCAGACAAGTTGTGGAAACATTCCTCCTCTTGTGCAAATTAAGTAATTCTTCAGTTCCGCTGAGACTAGCAGAACTGCAATTCCATTATGAGCTACACAGTGTAGTACTGAGATGCAAACACTCACTAACATTTATCAGCAGGAAAAAAATATTTTTAGAGAGTGAGTAAACAACAATCTGATCCAGAATTAAATTTTCCCTAGATGGGATAAAATCGATTACTTCTGCTACCATAAAACTCACTGCTGAGTCATGTTTCCATTTCTCGCTTAAAAGTGAAGGCTGAAACACAGCTGATAAAATTTCATAGTTTTGTTTGTCTCACTACTTCATAGAATCATAGAATAGCCTGGGTTGAAAAGGACCACAATGATCATCTAGTTTCAAACCCCCTCTATGTGCAGGGTTGCCAACCACTAGACCAGGCTGCCCAGAACCACATCCAGCCTGGCCTTGAATGCCTCCAGGAATGGGGCATCCACAACCTCCTTGGGCAACCTGTTCCAGTGCACCACCACCTCCTGAATACTTCAGATGGTTTGAGACAAATTGACAAAAACACACATGCACATTGAAAAAGGTTTTTCTCTTCTGACTTATTAATATAAGTCAATTAATTTCAGCAACAGCACATAAGAGAAACATTACGCACCGGACTGAAATCTCCATCCATGTTACAGAGGTGACAATAATGAAATGCCATTTGAGGACACCTGCTGGCTTGATTTAAGCAAACACTACAGCTTCTCAGCAAAAACACGATTAGCAGTTTTTAAAGTAATCTTCAAATTAAAATGAATTAAAGAGAAACACCCAACCAAAACAGAGCTTTGCAATACCTTCTCAAGTGGTGCTTCTGTGTAACAAGACATATAAGTGAAGCAATCATCAGAAATGGTCAGGAGCTCAGTAAAGAATTGCAATTAGAAAAGGCTGTACACCCAAGAGGAACCAAAACACACATTTCTTCTACCCAGACAGAAGCCTGGAATGAGTGCATGTCAAGCTAACTAGATGTTTTAACCATCTGACCCTCCTGCTGCTTCATACAAGTAGTATTCCTAATACACACACAGATTTTCTTCAAAACTCCGCAGAAAGTTCTTAAAATAAGTGAATTTGTTCTTATTGTCTCTACTGCCTCCTGTAATAACTATCTAAGTTCTGAACATTTCCTGCTACAGGTCCACACTGTATTTAAGAAAAAAAAAAAAGCCAGTAATTCTAAGAAATTCCTTCTAAAATAAATGCATTTGTACAGAGAAAACATTTTTCAAGTATGAAACGTGAGTTATGATAGATCAAATTAGCTCTTTAGCTGGCATAAGGTCTGAAATTCCTCTGCTAAGCTGAAAGTCCCTTCTTCTTTCTGTTCTTAATAAGGGTATGTGATGTGCTGAAGGTGCAGCACATAGCAAAAGACCACTTCATATTTTTTTTCCCCCTGTATTATATAAAAGAAGAAAATCTGACCCTGAACTAAAACCAAAATCAGAGAAAACCTCCTCAGGAGGAGCCCTGGAGTTCAGCACCTGCATTACAGTCATTCAAGGGCCTCATAGCACCTACATTAACTGTTCTGCACATTTTGCAAAATACCATGACCTACCGCAACCCTAGATAATGAAAGGTGAACTACAAAGTGATCCCATTACACTAATCCAACATGATTCCTACCGCCAAGGGGTGGGAAGCACTCCTAAGCTGTCCGTGAACTAGATTACACTGCTGGAACCTGCTCATGAACTCAGAATCCCCACGACATACCTGGCAGCACTGTATAGATTCAGTGCCCTGGACAGATCTTGTTCTGCACACCTCCATCCCAAGCTTCTCCCTCTTCTTTGAATGATGGGGGGTGGCACATGGAACAATCCAGCACAGGAACATTGTGCTGTCACAATCAACAAATTTCCCTTTGTATTTCCACTAAACAAACAAGTCAGAATTATGCACGTCTACTTAAGGAGAAAGTAGATGAACGATGAAATAAATGGGTGAGAAAAGCCAAGCTCAGTAAAGCTTTTAAGAAGCAAAAGGCAAGGCAACAGCTGACCACTGACATCTTCTTACACAGACAGCAACGAAACAAATTATTTTCTTAACATGCAACACAAATAACAGCATCCTGCAAGATATCCTGCAAGTGAAAGGCTTAAAAGAAGGCAGCTAGCTTCCAACTGCTAGCTTACTTTTTGGCTTTATCCACGATGGGCTTAAACATCTTAATACTACACCATTAGATGTCAGGGTGAATTTTTTCATTGAGAGGGCAGTGTGGCATTGGAACAGGCTGCCCAGAAAGGTTGTGGATGCTCCATCCTGGATGTGTTCAAGGCCAGGTTGGATGGGGCCTTGGGCAGCCTGAACTGGTGGGTGGCAACTCTACCCACAGCATAGGGTTGGAACTGGATGGGCTTAAGGTCCATTAAAACCTAAGCCATTCTATGATTCTATGTTGTTCTCGAGGAAACTGCACACGTGCATGCATGTTGAACTTCTAAAAGCTGGTAACTGTAACAGCATTAATTGCAAGAAGTTTCGGTTTCTTAGGAAAAAAATACTCACTGGAGTTGAACAATCTCAGAGGTTATAAACTGAAGTAATCAGACAACTGTATCGATTTCAAAGGAATTATACCAAGTAATGCTCTGTGAGTCACACAGGGATTTTGCAGCCTTGGAACATTAATACAAATTAAAAAATAAGAAATAAAATCGGTTTACAACCAAATGGGCTCCAAGCTGCCTCGTAAGGTTGAAATGTTTATCAGCGGATCATTCTCTTGGGAGAGTAGACCAGAAGAGAAAGGAAAATAAATGCTTCTCCTGCAATTCTTCCACATTATATTTGCTGGAATCCGAGGGATATTTGTCTCATCTATTCCTCCCCTACGCATCCAGCTTCACTCATCTGAGAAATGTAGCAGCACAATCCTCTTAGCAACAGCTTTTGTCAGAAGAGCTACTCCTTTTTAACAGAAAGCACCTGTTCTTACGTTTCTAAATGAGACACTGCAATGGCAGTATTATTAGGAGAAAATCACTAGTAATAAATCAGCATGTTGTGCGAACCATTCACATATAAATCCAAATCTGTAATTTTTCTGTCAAAATGTTCTCTATTAGCTCCTAAGAAAAACAAATTTTGGCAATTCCTCCTAACAAAACATGTTAGAGTGGTAACACTGAAAGCTGTTTTTCCCACTGCTCCTTCGTATCAACTGTGACATCAACCTAATGGTCCACTTTTGAATGTTACCCGCAGACACCCACACTCTCCTCTTTCATATTTCCTATCATTGGGGGCTGTAATTCTGTAGTACCAGTCTCAACTATCTCCCTAGCCATCTCATTTTACCTCCTGCTTTACCTCATCAGGAACAGATTACGCCTGACATGCCCTAATCAGACAGATTTGTTACTGCCACACTATAACCACCTGCATCTGAAGCATTAAAGAAATCCTGCTACCAAAGATAGATGCATGTTTGTGCTTGCCTGCACTATACTGCTGGATCAGGTACCTCATATGCAAGCAGACGTGCGTGTCTGCATGTAGAAATTTTACAAGGCTTAAATTAAAAGCTTCATTCTAGAATTAAATCCACCTGGTAAACAACTTTCCTAATGATATTTTTTTCTACCAGCAGCTTTCTTGAAAAGTCTGTTTTTGCTATTTGCAATTAGCAGTTCATATTCAACCAAAAATTTTCAGCAACCCTCAATCCTTTTCCAATCCTCTATAATTTCCTCCTATCATCTCTACAAATCATTCTCTATTATAGGAGCAACCTTAAGGAAAAAAAAAAAAAAAAGAAAGAAAGAAAAATAATATTAATAAACATGCTAAATAAAATTTGTATTTTTTAATGTTCACACCTCTCCACAGAAACACTGAAACAGGAACCAAAAATGCAAGCTGCCTTAACAGTACTTCTTGTATTTCTGGCAGCCACGCGAAACAACTCTGGAGCTTTAAGGCATATTTAACATGGCTAATTTCAATGTGTGTGTGCAGAAACCAAAATGTTCTTCCCATTGCTTCCTGAAGAAAACAGCCATGCCACACAAACGGTAACCTTTGTAGAGAGCATTCGCATTTCTGACAGCTGGTAACGCCACGAAGGCTGAGAACAATTTTAACCAAGTGGAACTTCACGCAGTAGTATGAAGCCACCAGTGGGTGCCAGTATTGCTCCACAGCAGAAGAAACCTATCTTCACATTACGTATTTTAAACTTGTAGTGTAGTCTTTTGATAGGGTTTCAAAACGTTCTGCCGAATTACAGTTGTATAAAGGAATTATACCGCAGTAGTACAAATTTTATTGAGGCACTATCATTAAAGCTGTTTTTAAAAAACACAAAACACATTTGAAAACATTATTATGCTAAACATGGAAATCAGGTTTAAAAATAAGGCTTCTTCATGCCCTATAACCTGCGTAATGCTGGGTAGGCAACTGACATTGCTCTGTTTTAGAATAAAAAGCTCAGACGTTGAAAGGATGATGCAGTATTATGCAAACTACTGGAGAAAATAAAACAGGACTTGAAGGTGAAGAAGAACAGAGGAGTTACGAAAAGGATTCCTAAGTCCTGACAAAATTAGGGCCGAACACTTCTTCATCTGCAAGGCAAACATCTGTCAGTAATGACAAATAACCTCCACTGTTGTTTTCAGTAGCATTCTTGGCAATTTTACTATTACTATCCTGACATCCAGTAAAGAGATTTTTTTCCTTATGTCTAGCCTTGCCGCATTGCCTCCTGTTGCTTCTTGTTTTCTCCACATCTGTGGGGAAGAGACTGTGCCTTTCCTTTTTGCAGTCACCGAGCCTTACTCTGTACTTACACAGACGATCATTGCTAGCCAGGCATATTTTTGTTCTCCCATCACTTCTACAGTTTGTTAATTTCACTGTGAATCCTAATGCTGCTCACTAACAGCTCCACATTCCTAAAGAGCTTTATCTTGTGTTTAAGCCCAGAGCTTCATGCTTCACCATTCAGGTGCTTAATGAGAGTATCAAATAAAGCCTGACCTAGACGATGGCTCACATTCTGACAGTGAGCCTTCCACAGCCATCCTTTGTAGTATGGTCCAATCAGAGGTAGAACTGCATTACAGGAACTTAATCCAGACTGTTTCCCCATTTCACTCCTTAATGGTGAGGAAAAAAAAAGAAAAGAAAAAGATATTGCTAGCAGAATTCTACTTGTTTACATCATCCAGAAAGCTCACTGAGAATTACAGAAATGTGGTTGCAATTAGGTTGCTGTTTAGGTGAACGGATACCAACTCTACTTTTAAAATATTACTGACATTCATAGAACTGCTGCACAGCCAGTACAACACCTGGGCTCCCTGAGTAGCTAAACTTGTATCCTAGCTCCCTAACTTTTCACTCCTGGACATGTAACAACACTAAGTGCTGTCTCTAACCCAGGTCATGCTGAAACTCCAGCAAGGTGCTCATGAAAAATGCATTCCCAATCTCCAATTCTCACAGTTTTAGCTGACAAACTTTAAGGCCTTAACCTGCCTTCAGGTGTCTGTAACGTTTGACTTTCAACAAAAACACCATCTAAGAAAGCCAACGTATTTTTAGAACTTAAAAAACAGAAATTT
>JACDJE010000585.1:0-33169 GCA_016647715.1 Pavo muticus | reverse complement strand
AAAAAAAAAAAAAAAAAAAGCCTGAAGTGCTTTAAACAAAATCAATGCAGTAGCTTCATCCTAGGTTACTCCTGCCTAAAATTTTCAGTAAAAACAAAGACCAATAACTCCCGAGTTGTGGTCTTAAACATACACAATACCAGACACCATAAAAATTATTTAACTGCATGAGTGATACCCACTGAGCAGCTCTTTCAGCCACCTCTATTCCCACCTCCACTTCCTGCAGACTCACCTCCTTGCCCCTACCAACATGAGAGAGGGGCACAGCCTGGAACAGCCACTGGCCCTGATGAACAGCTTTTTTTTCCCCCTTCTACAATATGGGAGGGGAAAAAAGGTGCCTTACACCCAAGATGGGATTTGATTATAAGGAGACCCCTGCTGGGGGTCACCAGAGACAGAGCACCCCAGTACCCCCTGCAGTGTCAAGTGCTTCAAAGTCTGTTATTTATGCCATCACTTTTAGTCAGCTTTACTGTCATTTCCAAAGAGAAGGACTATTTTTATAAAAACCTCTATTAACTTGTGATAGTTTCAGAATTATTCTCTAATAAGATTGACATGCAAGCAGAACTATTAGGCTATTATTAGGCCAGCCTGACTCCTGCTTACACCTCCCCAGACCCACACACAACTCCTCTCTTTTTAATTATTGGCACATTTCCGTCCATAGCCTCCCTAAAACTACTCTGTTCCAGAAACGAAGTATGAAAAACAGGTTTTCAGCACACTTCTTTTCCAAGTTCTTCCACAACAGAGAACACATTTTAACACTTGCATCAACCAAGTATTGATAACAGTACATCCCCTAGCATGCTGTCTGAAGTTATGTTACGGTTTTTACAAGTTTCCTCATATGAAAGGAATTCCCTACTCCTGGGAATGCTTTTTATTTCTTAAGACAAGGAAGGGGCTCAAAACTATATTATGAAAAACATCCTATCAGGCTAATAAGTGTTTTACAGCAG
Source organism: Pavo muticus (assembly GCA_016647715.1). Lineage (NCBI taxonomy): Eukaryota > Metazoa > Chordata > Aves > Galliformes > Phasianidae > Pavo > Pavo muticus. The sequence goes on along the minus strand of JACDJE010000585.1, from coordinate 32,198 downwards.
AAAAGTGAGAGAGGAACTTAGGTTTGTGGTTAAATAAAATGTAAAACTAAGCAGTACCGTAGCAGTATCTAAAGACACAGATTCTACACCTTCTCTTTCCCAAATCTGATCTATTTCACATGTCATGTTTTAGACAAACTGTGGAAGCAAAACTTGAAAACCCAACTCTTTTTTTTTTTTTTTTTTTTTTTTTTAATTTCAGTTTCCAACAGAAGAGAAAATGATCACTTGTAAAGCCCTAAGCAAGAAACAGAAATCCTGGGAATTGGAACATCTCATCAAACAGCGCTACAGGAGGCTGGTCCCATGATGCCCCATCATTCTCCAAGGAGCTGCAGGGAAATGGGGAAACACAAAGGGTGAAGCCTCACATGAACAGAAGGAGACAACCAAGCAGGATCCTCTCTGAAAGAGCTGCACTGCTGCTGAATTTACTTCCTTATGCTTTCAGAAAGCACAAAGTAGACATTCATTGAATGCTGTAACGCCAGCCTCTTAGCTGACACTTGTAAACACGGGGAATATCAGATAACAAGGAAATCACTGAAGGACAGGAGAATAACTACCAAACTGTCAGATCTGCATGTGGTAGCTTTTAATATATCGTAGAGCTGCATATTTGAGGTGTTTTGTGATATACTTCTAAATTGCGTGAACAGCACTTTTAGTGCAAAGGGAAACTACCCTCAAGGCTTACATGAATGTAAATAAACAGCTGTTTCGAGTTTTTATAACAGAAGTTATTGATCAATATTTTGACAGTCAGTTTACATTAAAAATTACCCAACAACATATAAACTTTTCATATTAAAGACGTCAAAATCTGAAGTATTCTTTAGGAACTAGAGAATTAAATGGATTGAAAGGATGAAAAACCACAGAAATTTTCCCCCAGTCAAATTCTCCCCCAAATGAAGCACAGCAATCAGCAGCTGCTCAACATCAGTCCAAGAGCTTTAGCCTCTCTCACATGACTGTATTTCCATTTTTTCAGTCCCTAGTGACCACTGAAGACACAGAGCCTAACTTACTTCACTGGAGGTAACAGCCCAAGTGCCATAACCCAGAGGTAATCATCAATCACAGCAAAACGCAGACACAGAAATCACTTATTTCACAACCACTTATGTAAGGCTGCGAGCATCTGAGTCACACTGAGAACTCTGTTCTGCTCCAGTGGCTGCATCTTTTTATTGTGAAGACAACGAGGTGAAGAGCTATATACATTTTCTGTTACAAACAGAATCTCACAGATACAGAAAACGAATTTCTATCAATTTCAAGAAACAGACAAAAGCTCAAAAACAACAATACTTAACATATTATCAAAAATCATTTTTTAAACTGAGGAAAATAAACATTTCCTGATGAAAAATTTACTATCTTTGTGGTTTCCCAAAGAACTTCATTCCAATACTATTGTTATCATTTTGCCCAAGCCAGCAGTGAAGTGGTACTGAATCATACATTTAAAAAGCAAAACCTGAGATGCTTCAAAAGGAGAAGGGAGATTAATCATTCCAACCTCACAAACAAAAAGGAGTCAGCAGAAAAACTGATCAAAAAAATATTCTGGAGGATTAATTTGATAAAAGGTAACAACAAATTAAAATTTTCAAAGGAGATTCAAGAAGGCTGACAGATGACAAGGTTGATAAATGACTGACATGCAAAAGGAACAATCAAGAAAGCAAGAGCTGTAATAACAGAAGTTAGATGGTTTTTTTCTACTTATAAACCAAACTCTCTCTACAACTGAGATTTGGAAGGCTTCCAAACTAATGTTATTGTTGAAACATGTATCCCAGCAAGTTTCTTAAACTAATATTACATTAGGAAAGGGTTTAGAATAACAACAGCAGTAACAAAACTGTTTGCCCAAGAGCTCAACTAAAGCCTAAATACAAAATTGCTGACCTGCATTAAATCAACACTTCTGCAAATAGAACATACTAAAACATCACACAGTATTTTTAAAGCAGACATCACATTTAATCTTAGAAATTAAAGACCCTTATGTGCAAACCATGTTGCGCAGGCAAAATGGAAGACTAATTTGTGGGCTTTTGTCGTCACATACAAAATACAGGAAAGGAAGGATATGAATGGAATGGGTGCTACCATACAGGATTAATTAACAACAGATACATCACACTGGTCTGCACTGTGTGCAACAAGCGTTAAGACAAAGGACCAGGCAGCAAGGTGACAGCTTGATTTTACAGAGTTCCAGAATATACCAAAATCTAAAAGCTTACTGCCCTCTGTGACTACACAATGAGATGTCAGGTGGATTTCAACATCAATAAATCCAAAGTATTGCACATAGAGAAGAAAAAACTACAAGCATTGCAGAGCTCAGTACTGCTCTCTACCTCAGTAATCATTCATGAAAAACATGCAGTCATGTTGTTATTTTCTGGACACTAACTCATGGCTCAACAGCAGTCCAAAAAACACAGAGAATACTAGGATCTATTTTCAAAACAGCACAAGACACGGCATTATAAAAACCACACAAATCAAATCAGAATTATACAGTAGCAGTGCAGCTGTACACAACATTCAGTTATAAATGTCAAAGGAAATTATGAGCTGTTTAATTTTCAATACAGAATGCCACTACAGGTTATGAAGTGCAGGCTCCCCAGAGTGGGGCCTCCAGCCTTGGATACAAGATGTTCCTCAACACACAGCTGGGTAAATTGAGAGCCACTCTGATCTAGAGTCCTACTCGGAGCAAAAGCTTGAATGAAGATAATTTGAAAGATCTCTTCCAATCAATCTATTATTTTAACCCAATTTGGAAACGTATTTTGCATTTACATTATATTAGAATATGCAAACATAGTCTTGACTTTAAATGGGAATGGCACAAAGCTGCACCATAGGGGGTTCAGTCTGGACATCAGGAAAAGTTTATTTACCATGAGAGTGGTCAAACACTGAAACAGGCTTCCCAGTCAGATGTTTAATGCCCCAAACCCACCACTGCTCAAGAGGCTTTTCGACAATGGCCTCAACGTAAATAACTTTTAGCTAACTCTGTTGACATTAGACAGTTGGACAGAAAGACGTGGAGCTCTTGGAGTGGGTCCAGAGGAGGGCCACGAAGATGATCAGAGGGCTGGAGCACCTCTCCTATGAGGAAAGGTTGAGGGAACTGGGCTTGTTCAGGTTGGAGAAGAGAAGGCTCCAGGGAGACCTCATTGCGGCCTTCGAGTACTTGAAGGGAGCATATAAACTGGAAGAACGGCTGTTTATGGGGGTGGATAGAGATAGGACAAGGGGGAATGGTTTTAAACTGAGACAGAGGAGGTTTAGGTTAGATATCAGGAGGAAGTTTTTCACTCAGAGGGTGGTGACACACTGGAACAGGTTGCCCAAGGAGATTGTGGATGCCCCATCCCTGAAGGCATTCAAGGTCAGGCTGGATGTGGCTCTGGGCAGCCTGGTCTAGTGGTTGGCGACCCTGCACATAGCAGGAGGGTTGAAACTAGATGATCATTGTGCTCCTTTTCAACCCAGGCCATTCTATGATTCTATAATTCTATGATCTCTCTAGAGCTCTTCCAAATGAACTATTCTAATACTAATATTAAATAATTTAAAAAAACGCACCTTCAGTTAATGTACTTTAATCACATTTCAGTGTATATTTTGTTTTATTATATATTTGCTTTTATTTTCATTGTTTTAAATTCAACTGGAAATATGGCACAATTTCACAGATGTTGATGTCAGTCATTTAGGTCAGTTAATTTTTTTTTTCTTTCACACCTTGGAGCAAAAGCAATTAAGCTTCTTTAGGATGATTTAGTAATCCTTTAACAAGTAATTAACATATACACTTTACATTTAAGTACAAGAGAAAGTAAAAGTCAGTTGCTGACACTGGTAGAAAAGAGATGAAGATACTAAACCCCCATTCAGAATACATCTAATAGTTTTGTGCAGTAGGTTTTCCATCTTTTCTCCGAGAGCAAGAATTGCTTTATTTGATACTGCTGCCTCAGCAGAGGTTAAAGGCATATGTCTTCCAAAATCATGAAGGGCTTGCAACCTAACGACCTGCTTTACTGACATTTGTGAGACATACAGCAAACAGTCAAGACATACGTGGCCTCTGCGTAACCAAGCTGATGATATGACCGATTACAGAGCTCACCCTCCTATAAAAAGCCAGACAAGAATTAAACAAGACCAGTTCTGAGCTTGTACAATAGAACTAATCAAGTGGTAATTTACTGTACAGGAACTTAGTATGTATTTTCATCAACTAATGACTTGGGAAGGAATTGAGAATCAATAATGGTTCCAGTACTGAAACAGACCTGCAAGAAACTATCACACAGATAAATGTAGGCAATTGAATCTTTGTGTTACTGATATTGATTTTATTTTATTTTTTTTAAAATCAGTCACAAGTACAGCTTCTAAATGTTATATAACCACTCTTTAGAAACCAAATGCAATTTTGTAATTCATACTTAGAATTTTTGCTTGGCTGTCTTTTTAAGGTAGTTTTCCTCAGTAACAGATAGGAACATACCAGCTCATTCCAATCTACCAACATTACCAGGCTTCAAAAGCTAAGATCACACCATTATTTAGTTGCCTACATTATAGAAGCCTGTAGTTTGGTGACAGAGAGCACCCCTAAAATCACCCTCTCAGATGGCTTTAATTGGAAAAGCTGACCAGACATAAAAGCTAAGAACCCCTCACCCACAGAAATCATTCTTTTTCAACATGGGTGAAGCAGAAAGTGAAAATCTAAATGAGGATGAGAACCTCCTTGGTTATCTTTGTTTGTTTTAAAATCAATTTAGTACCATTTTTCTTTTCCTCCTGCACTCAAACTGATGTTACAGCCTTCTAAATGTATGTAATTTATAACGATGCTTTTCTAGATTATGAAATGAAGGTAAATACAGCAATTATAGTGTTTATGCTAAATTATTATTGCAAGGTACAAAGTGAGGCTGTAATGCTTCTGGCATTCCATTGCCTAGAAAAGCCAAGTCTACCATCAGACAATAATCTGTTCTCTGCCAAAACAAACAGGAACGTTTACAAACTTCATCATGAAACACAACAGGAGGACTTAAATTCCACTAGCCACACCAAAACCCGAACAAGACAAAAGCAGCTCCAAAAGAAATACAAACACGAACTAAGTACCAACTTTTTCCAAAATCATTTTGAATGTTATCAATATCTGCCTCTCATTAATTCTAAAAGCAAAATCATATTACCCAGATACACTTTTAGAAGTAGTTTTAAAAGTCACGTGTATGTTCCTCGACCTCTTCTTGACTATCGCTGCCCTTAAAGTATTTGACAGCTACAAGAGTTTTAACTATTTGGAGACTTGAATTTCTTACGCTTCCCTTTTTCAACTACACAGCCCCAACTCTTTTAGCCTTTCCCTGAAAGGTCACACTGTTTCTTCATTCTCCACTCAGTCTATTTTCTCTCTTCCCCTTCCCCTCACCCATACACCTTTCCTAGAGTGCTGCACCCAAATTAACTCCAGCTAATGTCTTACAGCACTGACCAGAATGAAAGAACATTTTCAGGTATCCATCAACACCATAACTGATTAACAACCAGAACAGTTATTTTTAATACCCCATTCAACTGCATAATATTACATCATATTGTGTAAGGTGTGCAATACACAATAGGGGAAAAAAAACTCATAATATTTTTTTGCAGGACTGCTGTTTTTGAATCCTGTTAGGCAGCTGATTATCCTACATACACACATACAATAATCTGCAACACACCTATTCTAATATATTCCCTTTGTTTCCCTTCCGTTCTGTATCCTTTTCAAAGTTCATTTTAAATCCTGAAGCCTCAAAGAGCTAGCAACCATCCAGGTCTGATTTTGTCTCTTGCTGTACATACTCCCTCATCTTACAAACAATTGTGCCTGCTGTATATAAGCCATGCTTGCTCTTAAGTACCTAAAAAAAACAAAAGCTTTATTAAACACACAAGAGAAAACTGCTTTTTCCTTGTCACAACTTGTCATGCTTTGTTCTTGAATTTGTGTTTGCTGTTGCTTGTCATCCAGTTGTATTTGTTTGTAAAAGCACAGAAAAATTACCTAACTGTTTGCAGAACATAATGTTGTCTGACTGCTTTAAGATTCTCATTTTCACATGGAAAAATCTAAAGAGGCAGTAACAATGACTAAAGCCTATGAATGTTTTCTACCACCAGGTTCACAAAAGCACGAAGTATAAAAACATTTGGTTTTACATAACAGAGAAAAGAAGGCATTTCAGAGGTAATATTGTCAAACTTCTGGCCAAGAATTTTCAACGTGAAGATAATCCACATAGATAAATCAAAGACATTAAATGAGAAAGGTAGAGCACTTCATACAGTAAGACTCCTACTTTATCATGCTCCTTGTGATACTTCATATTATTTGGGTGACATAATGAAATGCCCTGTGGGGGAAAAAAAAGACTATTTCTCACTATTAAAGTGGATTGAGATGTGAGAAAACAAGCAAACAACACTTCCCAAACTTTCTGATGTTTCTCCTAAAAGGTTTGTTCAACAGCTCACATTTTGGAGAACGCTCAATTGAATTTTCCCTATACGAGACCATTGGACTATCCTGAGAGTTAGCTTTCAAGTACAGCATCCTACGTTTTACTTGATGATAGCTTACAGTATGCTTGGCAGTGTTTCCAGTTCTCCCATGACATCCTGGATCACAGGTCATAACATCTTGCACTTAAAGGCTGCTAGTTATCATGTCATATGTCAGATGAAAGCGAACTGACGTAACTGTTGCTTGCTAATGCACATGACAAAAAGAGGATTTACTTTCTCAAAGGGTAGTTTCTCAGTGACATTATCTCAAAGTGGGGAAGCTTCTCAGCAACAGCTGGCAGGGACATCACATATATTGCATGCAAGCTACCTAATACAGGCAGAATATTCCTATAAATAGGCCAATTTGTTCCACACAGACAGCGTGTGCTTATTTGAGGTGGGTTACAGAGGTTAATCTACGCAGGAGTTAGCATCAGAACTTGGATGCAGGCTATTCTTGTCACAGGATGACAGCCAAGTAGTTGCTGGCAGCATCTTACAACAAAATTATTGCTGTGACAAATTCAGGTGGCTGAGCCAGTACAATAGAGAAAAATGAATGTGTCTTTCCCTGGAGGGAAGAAAAAAAGAAAAAGAAATGACACTATGCCTATCTGTAGTAGTGAAATTTGAGCCAAGATTATTTGGAACCTCCCAGTGGTAGCTCCAATCCTTTCTATGGAGACATAGCATGGTTTGCCATCAAAACAGCAGCGTACTGGTATGTTCAAGCAGGTACAGCAACCTTTTGCTCCAAAAGGTAAATTTGTTCCCTTCCTACATTTAAGAAAGCAGTGTATTTGTACTGTAAAGTATTGCAGCTTGTAAAAGCACTTCTGTAAGCTCGTTAGACAATTCAGTTTGTTTCCCCAAGCCCAGTCCCAAGAGCTAATGATTTTTACTGGAAGATCAGAACTGCCATGTACTTCTTAAAGGACATTTGCCAAGATTTTCATCACTGTGAATCTAATATTCTGGCTCAGACTTGCTCCTAGAGCTCACACAGCCTGAGCTGTGTTAAAGAGCTACTACTTATCTTACTAAAGCACGAAGGGAGTAGACTAAAGCAAGTTAATTTTCAGCATACTGTAACAGCTTTGCATTGGTGGAGTTCTGCACCTGTATACTGATGTTTATCTCCCTATGCTAGGATGATCCATAGCAAAACACTTCAGAACACAATTTCCCATTTTTTTTTTTTATGCAGATGTTGTGTTTATTATTTATCTGATTCCTGAAACCAAGACACACAAAGCAAAGGTATATTCACATTTGAGAGGTTCACCATATTGAGGAAAAGCTTTACAGACAGAACAAAACTACTGCACCACAGGAAGAATTCAAGCAATCAATAACAAAAACTCCCAGACACCAAGGAGAATCTTTTCCATAAATCAGCTACCTCAAAGTCTCAGGCACGATCTCCAAAGAAAGACTGACCCTGCTCCCATGTTTCTCTCCCTGCCTCTCAGGTGCTAAATTCTCTTTTCTCTCAGAAGACCTCAAGTATAAAAGCTTGGGTGCTGAACCAGAAAAACTGTACCTACATTCATCTGTATTTACCCAGACTTTGCTCACTGCTAAAACCTAATGAAAGGATTCAGAGACTTGTTTAAGTTAAAGATTGTTTACTTTTTCCAAATTCATTATTTCTTTCTATAAACTTCATTTTCTTTGCCCTTGGCCCATCTACAGTAACACTATTGCTCTAGGCAAAAATAATTCAGCATCAAAGAGTCCTCTTGGATAAAGGTATGCATACACTATAGGATTTGCTTTTGCACTGATCATCTGTTTCCCAAAATATTTTCACAGTACTTTTGAACGCATATTACCTTTATCCTCCTATGAAAATGATGTTTCACACACTAGCTGCAAACTATAGATGCTAATAGTGATGCTGTTTGCTAATAGCAAACAGTTCACTGCAAGTAAAGGAACAGGACGATTCAGAAGCTAGTAGCTTCTTTATAATTTGCAAAAAAATCTTTGTTTTGACAGCAATGTGCTGATCCTTGAATTGGAAGCCAATGCCACAAAGAGCAACAATCCTTTAGTTACTCACTTTGTTGGATTTTCATTTCTTTCCACAGTGGAAGGGTTGGAAGGAACCTCAAGGATCATCAAGCTCCAACCCCCCTGCCACAGGCAGGGCCACCAACCTCCACGTTTAATACTAGACCAGGCTGCCCAGGGCCCCATCCAACCTGGCCTTGAACACCTCCAGGGACAGGGCATCCACAACCTCTCTGGGCAGCCTGTTCCAGCACCTTACCACTGGAACTTGATGAGAAAATACAGCTACACTTAATATAGATAAAAGAGTAAAGACAAAACACGAAGTTTCAGAGTATTCAAAAAAAAGAAAAAAAAAACACCACAAGATAAAGCAAAAAAGCCCAACTACCAGTTCATATTAAACAGTCCTTTCTTTGAGACGGAACAGAGAGTATACAACAAATTTGATGCCTCAGAACATACAGCGTTTAGATATTTCTCAGCAAGAAAACAAAGTATGTTTGGAAATTTAACTTAAGTCAACCCTGAGTTCCCCTGGAAATATTCTAGATATGCCAAAACAAGACAAACAGGTGTCCCACCAGCAGAGCAGCATTTGAAACGCCCCCCAAAAACTACATTTTTCAGACTCTTAATACTTCTCTGGCATTTTAAGACTACTAAGCATATCTTTCAGCTTCACATCTAGTATTCGATGTGAAATCTAGATCAATTTTATGATCGCAGTCAAGAACTTTTTCAACCAATATTCTGAATTATTACAAGATATACAATTTTTTTTTTTTTTTTTTTTGCTGGTTATTGGGATCCTACCTCAATCTGTCATAACCCCCAGATAGCACCCTGAAATTTTGGCATCACTTTTACACTTCTACATACAGAAGTGGAAATAGGAACTACACTGTCAAAGTGTCTTCCCCAATACGATCCAGACAACTTACAACTTCTCCAGATTTATGAAGTCACGATCTTCTAGAATCATTCCTAATTTCACAAGCAATCTGATTATTTTCTTAGGTAATCACACCCACTGCATACCTTTCCTCTACAAGCTACACTTCCAGAGGGTTTACCACTTCAATTATGCCACCTTAATAAGTGAAACTTTCATATTTAGGTTAGTCTTAAATTGTCTTATGTAAGTACAGGAGAAAAACTAAAAACATCAAAAGTAGTGAAAGTGAACTGAGATACATTAAAACAATTATTTACTTTATTTACAATTATTTTTTATGTCATTTCTGCCATTATAAAACTCAGAAACATCAATCGTGCCAACTCATAACACCGTGAGCTACAAAAACTTCAGCACCAAGCCATTACACTTAAGTCAAAATGTGCCAGGATTTTAACAACTTAAGTTATACAGCTCTTACATAGGAGAAAAACTTGTTTTCATAATAAATAAATGCTTTTGGTTTAGGAATTTCCTATTAAAAAGAAATACTGCATTGCCCAGCCAATGTTAATAAAAAAAATCGTGTAAACATTTTCTGTTCAGGCTAAAGATTGTATTTCCCCCAGGGAACCAAGGCATTCAAATGCTACAAGAACACATCTAAAACCAAGGTATTACAGTAACGAGAATCGTGAAATCTTCATTTGGCCAACTTAAGAGCTCTCTATTAGGGAATCCAGCACCATCTGAGACACCAGCAGCTCCCAGTATGGATGTGTGCCAGATTCCCGAAAGCTGTGTGCCAGACTTGTCAGCCCTTGGCCTCAGGTAGCCCCAGACACCCTGACCAGCATTACGCACCCATGCATCCATAACACCACACAGCCCTTGAGCCTGCGGGCCTTCGCATTTGGCTCACACGGCCACGTTGCCCTCTGAGGTTACAGATGAAAAGCAGAGCTTCTGTCACAACTGATATCTATAGAAGAGTGGTAGAAAACTTTGTCTCACAACGATGCTGAAGGAGAAACTGAATTTGAAGAGGGAAACATTTAGAAGCAGAAGGTGTACTTATTTGATGAGTAAATCTGTAATCTCTCTAATCCTCACCTAAAGATCTAAAGCAAAATGGTTATTACAGCTCACATACATAAATACTGCAAAGATCATACGTGCAAAAAAACATCTTCTCCCACATCATCCGAGGCAGAAGAAAAAAAGAATTTACTATAATATAGCAATTAAACCTGCTGCTATAATTAAAAACATAATTAAAAATCAAAAACAATTCACGTTGTCTACCGTGATCAAAAAATAAATTAGTAAAATCACTGAACTGTATTATACATCCATCTCAGCTACAGTCTAAACAAATCAGAAAACAAATACTCACAGATCAGGTGAAAAGGAACGCTTTATGAGTCACCATTGGCCCCCTGAACTAGGCCTTCAGAACCACAGGGTGAATCAAACAGCAGTAACTCATCCAAAACTCCAGAGCCTCCACAGAACACAGCAAGGGCTGACTTGAGTTTTGAAAAGAACTGTATATATCCACAGCTAGAAACAGAAAGCAGCAGTCTGCAGCCATACTAGTGCCATGTGAACAATTCTGCTGAGATCCAGTGACCTCAGCTGCAGGGCCCACGCCAGCTATTTGAATCTGAACGAGTCGCTCACTGCTCTGCAGTCATCACAGCAATTTATCTTTCTTATCTTGGACACCTACTTTACACAGAGACGAATGGCCTTTTGGAGGTAATTATTTCTGTAAATTTAACGGAGACTTAAGAGCAGCTAGCTCAGTATGGGCAACAAATTTTTAGACAACTGAATTTGGACGGAGAATTAAACTTCATGTTCCCTGTTGGAGCGTAACTCCATTCTTTACAACAGGATCTATACAAGAGCTATGCCTTTTTGAAGCCCAGGCTAAGATTTACCCAATATTTGAAGGCAACTGCAAAAGACCCTTTCAGTAGTCAGAAAATAAGATACAGTCTATAAAATGGGCAGAATCATAGCACTAGGAAAAACAATTTTTTGCCCAGAAATAACAACTTTAAAAGTTCACATAGATCTAAGTAATCCAAGAAATACCCCCCAGTCTTCTAAATATCAAAGATACATTCCTTCTTTTAGAAGGGCCTATGTTTTTCTTCACTATTCTTTTCTCAAATGATGGAAAGTGCTGCTCCACAGACAGTCTTATAGAAGGCAAGTCCAAAAAGGTAATGAATAATTTTACTGTCCTACACTTCAATGACTGAACTTGTTGCCACACAAGGATGATATGTATTTATCCAGACAATTCCAGCTTCAAAAAACATAGTCCAAAAAAAAAAAAACCCAAATCTCTCTCTGTAGCTATTACAAAGAGAGCACACACTCCTGAGTGTCTATCATTTATTGTTAGAGTTTATATTTTCTGTTTCTTGTTACTGAAAATGCATAAAGGAACATGAAATACCACAAAATGTCTCACCTGCCATTTTGAAACAACCTAAAACTTTAGGTCACTACTGACCTTTAAGTTCAAGGACCAATCAACTAGGTGATATTTTTTCTGAATTTCATTTGCATATTGATGGGGTTATAGCTTTGGATGACGCGCTTTATCTGTAAGAAATGTACAGTCGGAGTAAATCAAAGTATATCTTTTTCTGTTAAATATGGAGAAGTGTACATATATTTTACACTGTAACCCTGAAAAATCAAGGAACTTCAAAATATTACTTGCACAAGTAATTATCCTGTTTGTTTCCTGTATCTCCAAACCTTAATTCTCCCATACGAGATTTTTTTTTCCTGCTCCTGCGCTGCTTCCAGAGCAATCCTAACAAAAGAAATAGGCAAACTTCTCCCCAGCCCACCCCGCCAAAAAAAAAAAGGCCCTACAAACAGATGACACTTCACTGAATGACTGCCTTGGAACAGAAAACTATTACAGAAATAAATGTATAACAACTGACTAATGAACATAATTGTAATGCCTCTAGACTCCTACTAATGCAGGTGTTTGTTTTCAGCAAAAAATGCTAGTATTTTTTTCACTGAAGAGATGCCAACATGAATTTCTATTTTGCTTAACCCAAATCTGCAGCAAATGGTATGCAGCCAGCTAACAACAGCAATAACGCAAAGCCTCTTATACTTTTCTCAAGTCAACCTTGTAACTGTACTTTCACACTTAGAAAGAAAATCTGGGAACAGAAAAATGAGGTTCTTAATAACTTACCATTGGGGATGCACTGAAAATCTACAGGTTGCTTTCAAAACTATTGCTACATAAAAAGTGTATTAAAGGTGCGCTAAGGTTTCACAGACTATACCAGAGAGAGAGAAAATAAAAACATTAAGGTCAAATTGGAAGTCATTTCCCTATGAATTTATCGTTTAGTCTTTCATGACATAGCACCGTTTCCTCAGGATCTCACACACACACATTTCACTCCAGGCAAAGGCAAAACCTTAATACGCACTCTTATTTTCAACAGCTGCTATTTGTACTCCACAATAAATACAAAATTATGCTGCTCCCCCTAAGCTTTTATTATTATTATTATTACTATTAGGGATTCGGAGAATCTGACTGAAATATGAAATAATTAAACCTGCCTTCAAGCACTTCTGTAAGGTGAGATGACATTACCTTCCTTTTACAAAACAGAATTAAACACAGCTAGATTTTGGCTAAAAGTGTCAAAAAGAAACATGAGATTTGAATGTCCTGCTTGAAATAACTGCACGGCTTCTTCTCTGAGGAGTCAGTATTCTCCTATGAGTTTTTAAGTACGCCCTGGGTGCACAAAAATCACAAGCACCACACATCTGGAAATTCAGACTCTAGCTCTCCTTACAGCCCTGCTTGCACCTATCCCTACATAGAACTGCCACCCTTTCACTTCTCACTCAGCCTTCTACATTGATGCACAGTCTTCTCTCAATCTCTGTCCATAATTTAGGAGAATGTGAAAGCCTCAATAATAGTGGGAGGCACTTAAAGAGTACTTTCCTAAGTACGTTCAAAGAACACAACCTGGCATCTCATCTGGCTTGTCATTTTTTGTTTAGGCAATGTGTTTTCTTAAATTCATAACATCACATGCTATGAAATTTCCTCAGGACCTTAAAGGTTCAAAAGTATTTTCTATACGCTAGAGTTCACATCAAACACAGGAAAATATCCTTATTTTCCTTAAATATAACTAACTGAAAAATTAGATGTAAGACACTTCCCTTTTAGCCTCTCTGAATTTCACAAACAAGCTGTAGATGCCTACCCAAGTAGCACAGATTCTGTCTTCCAGTACACAGACTGTGCTTACTCTTTATACTCAACTATTTGTCTTTACAGGCTTTTTTGGAGGATTTATCCAATCTCGCCTCAAAAATAAAAGAATGTGTTCCTCATGAGAGCATTTCCACATCCTTCTCCACAAACAGGACTGTCCCCATCTCTTTGATGTTACAGATAACTGTCTGAAAGTGCTTCCAGCACTTAGCAAGGTCGTTACGCTATTTACCCCCAGAAGTTAGAAGTTAACGCTTGACAACAAAAAAATATAGCTTTCAGGTCCTTAAGACTGCTCAAACAGCCACATCACACAGAACACTGATCTCAAACATGCTTTGTCCCTTTTTACTCACTCTTTGCTGAACTAAACATCATCTTGCTTTTCTACAAACAGCATAAACTTTACTACTAGAGATCATTCAAAGGACAGTTATGAAGATGGTGAAGGGTTCAGAGAAATGAGGAGCAGCTGAGATTCCTTGGTTTGTTCAATCCAGAGGAGACTGAGGGAAGACCTCATGGCAGCTACAGCTCCTCGTGAGGAGGGGAGCAGAGGGGCAGTGCTGAGCTCTACTCTCTGGAGACAGTGACAGAACTCGAGGCAACAGCATGGAGCTGCGTCAGGGGAGGGTCAGACGGGGAATTAGGAAAAGATTCCTCCCCATAGGGTGGCTAGGCAGTGGAACAGGCTCCCCAGGGCAGTGGTCACAGAGCTGAGCCTCATGGAGTTCAAGAAGTGTTTGGACAATGCTCTGAGGATTTGAATTTTGGGTGGTCCAGGAGCTGGACTTGGTGATCCTTACCAGCCCCTTTCAAGAAAACACTGCAAGCTTTGGCACAGAGAAGTGTCATACAAGGATGAAAAGCAAAACTAGAAGAAACTAGCAAAATAAATACATTTTTCTCAACTTTTTCCTGGTATCATTTCAACAAAAGCCATTTGGTTGTCTTCTGAAGCCCAGTGTTCTTTTAACAGTATTCAGAAAGTATACCCAAAAAGAATGGAGAAACACTAAGTATTTATTGTGGTAAGCTGGTAAGTAGTCATTTTTTCAGATAACTTCTTGTCTTTATTTTTCTGTTGTTAAATGTTTTTTCTCTCCTACTATCCTTTTTATTATTTTTTTCTTTGTTTTTTTTTTTTTCTTTTTTTTTTTGCTTTGGAGCTATTTGATAGGAGTTAATATACTTGCAAATGTGAAAACGTGGTGTCAGGGAACCCATGTTCCTGTTATCTTTTCAGTGTACTGCACACTAAATGAAACTTGCAATTCTTCCTTTTGAATCCCACCATCACCTACTTCAGATTCTGCTTTTCCTACAAGTTTTACAGACAGTTAAATTCCAATCTACTTCCATCCAAAGTGTTAAAAGCTAAACACCGTAGCATACACCTGCCCTTGATCTCAGCCACATAAGAGAGAAGTACTAGCAAGAAAATCTAATGGAGAAAGATAAAGAGAATATTTAAGTTCCTAACTTCTGCTTTCAGATTCTCTGCATGAACACTAGCACCTCTCCACTGTTTCACTGCTACATATCTGAGTCTTTGATGGTTTCTTCTGTTGAGTTGCTCCAAGTGTTAAAAAATACACAGAGACAAAGGGGGAAAAAAAAAAGACAGACTCGCTAACCGGAGATGCTGAGGAAAACCTCAAGGAAGTAAGGAAGTTTGGTTACTTTCAAAAAGTGGAATGTCATCAAAGAAAAAGGACTACTTGTAGAACAGTAGAATACTCTCTCACAGGAGGCAGAATACATAGTTGAAATCCCCAGGGCCTGAGCTGGTATTCATTTCACCTATTCTGAGAATAGGTGAGAAAATCACAATGCTGCACTAATGAGTGTAAGGAAGAAACAAATACTTTAGCCATATTTCTCCACCATCCTTTTGTATTCAGTGCTTTGNACTTTTTTTTTTTTTTTTTTCCTTTTTTGCTGAGACACAGCTGCAAATACTGTTTCTCACTCATATTTCCTCAGGAAAACGTTGGCAGCTACCCTGAAGCATTAAACAGCTCATAAGGCTGGGTCCATGCCAAAGACTCAGCTGCCACTGCACTGAGAATATCCTGAAACTGTCTGAGCAGACATAGCTTTTTCTCTTCTGGCTTTCCTCAACAGCTTTTTTTCCCCAGACATGTCACTACACAAGAAGCTCCTAACTATCCCAGAGCACTGTGCGAAGCAAACAACAGGAAAGAAAAGCTGATCTTGACCATACCCCCCAGACAGTGCCCTCTGTCAAAGATGCAGGTTCAGCAGTCAGCTTCCTAACTTGGAATAAGTCTTCTCATGCTGTCAGTTAACGCCATTACTCCCATCTCTAATACATAAGCTACATTTCTCAAAGTGAAATGCTCAATAGGATCCCAATACAAGAATGCACAACATGCTTCAACTACTTTCTTGAGTTACAAAGACCATTTAAGCCAGTATCTTCTTCTTTTTTTTTTTTTTCCAAAAGAGCGCAAAGCTGATCCATCAAAGATTCTATGTTAGTCCTGGAGCTGCCCAGTCTTCCTAAATTGTGACAACACAATTAAGCATTATATTACACGTGATCAGAAACGCTTGCATACTGTTAGTCCCCCCATACAGCCTTTCCTTCTTTCCATCAGCTGTATAAAATTAGCTTTCTTGGAATTAAATATCCTCCTTTTGCTCAAAAGAAGTCAAAAAAAATGTGCCACTCCTGAAAATAAGAACAAAATGAGAAGCTTGATGAATTACCCTAAAATTTATTTTTATTGTATTTTTACAACTATCACAGATAAAGCAGTCCACAAAATATCAATTAATTGCGCAGGATATTTAAAAGCCAACGTTTCTGAGCATAATTCTGCTAAATTAAGTTCCAGGAGAGCTTCACATCTTTATGTACTCCTACACGTATTGTTATATTAAGCTATATTTTACCCAGGAGTGACAATTAAGAAAAATATCCAAACCTGAAAACCTACTGAACATCAGTTTATTACTAACACGAATGAGAACAACATCTCATCCCAAAATTGCCAGCTACCCCAGCAGCTAGCTGCTCAGGGGGCCTGCACCTTGCAAGTGTGAGCACACAGAAGATGGATAGAGCAAAACCATCAGTCTCAAGAGTCTCAAAATCATGGAACAGAATCACAGAATCCTTCGATTTGGAAGAATGTGATCTCAGAAGGCAAATTCTTTGCAAAAGGCTTTCTCCCAAGACCTGGCTCATTTATACCCAACATTAAGTCCAGATTAATCCAATTTCCTCTCTCTTGAATGCACAGGCTTTCTGACTAATAACTTAAATCTCCAGCAACATGCAATTTTAAAACACTCCTACCTTTACTTATGCCTGAATTGCAAGAGATACTGACCATCATGAAAACACTGACATCCTAAACACGCTTTCATTAATTGATTCTTACATGAGGAAGCCTGTTTGGGTTTGCTGCCAACAATAATTAAGCATGCTGGTACTCCATCCTGCCCAGTCTTTCTGTCAAACTCCTTTCAAAATTATCTCTTTGCATGTTCCACTTATACTTACAAGTCAGATTTGTGGGAAGGAAGAGAGGAGTTAGCCCACAGTGGTCGCTGTGTAACAAGCTCTACTCATTTACTCTGTTTAAGTACTGGTATAAATTAGTTCATCAATAGACAAACGAATTAAAAAACATTTCAAAACTTCAGACATTTCCTCAGAAATAACATGCCCTACTTAATAACAGGTCCAAGAGAACAAAAAGAGGCAGAAAGAAGGAAACTACTACTTCGTTGAATCAAATACAGTAAGTGGCATTGGCCTAATAAAGTATTTGCATCTCAGAATGATGGCATAGCCATCTACAGAAGCTACAAGATTATGTAAGCACCTTGTGAAACAACATTAAATACATCCGAAACATCCAGGCACTTCAAAAAAGGATACAATCCATGGAAAACCTATATGTTCCTACAGAATATTTATGGCAGAGAATCAAGCTGGGAAACACTATACCAAGAAAAGCAAGGCCACTGAAAAGGTTTACGGTTTTTTTTTTCTTTCTTCATTTATTGAGTAAAGGGTTGACAGCAGCAATAACTCCTAAACTGCAACAATTCTATAAATCAAGGACATCTACTGGTGCCTCAGCCTCTTCTCGGATTAGTCACAGAAATCAGCAGATAAAGGCTATGTTCACCCCAAAAATGTATAAATTGATTTGATATCCAGCATAAGAAGGTGAAAGGAAACTCTCCGTCAGCAACTAATGAAAACCTGGAGGCTGAGTTGCAAAGACAGGACTGTCATGCTTGCTTTATTTTCCCTCCATCCCGTTTCTGAAAGTCGTGTTCATTTGTCTCAAAATCCCCACTCCTTCTTCCCCTCTTCCAACCAAGAAATCTACAGCATGAAAATTACTTATCTACAACGTAAAAATAAGAACAGAAATGGTGCTTACACACTCAGTCTAGGTCTAAAGCAGTTCCCTTTCTCCAAGGGTGGCCAGAAGTAGATGATTCAGGCAACAAATGAAGGCCTCTCAATATGTGCTGCTTTACAAATCATTCCCATCATCCAGCCATCTTAGAGCTGGCAGTTAAACCCTACCTCAAAGTTCCTAACTGATTCAGTCTAATTAATATTTTAGCCTACTTATACTTCTCTGCTGCAAAATATGATGTTCCACTTCAGATCCACAATTTAATTACACATTGTTTGAGAAGCTACTTTAGTTTTCAACAAGTAGCAGGTTTAATTCACTGGGTGGCCTAATTCTTGTATTAAGAAAAATAGCTGTCTTGCTTTCTATTCATCATTTCTGTATGCTCTGCAGATTATTTACAGACCTCTATCACCTCTCCCTTTATTATTCTGCTTTCCAGACAAAAGATCTCCATCTTCCCAGCACTGAGAATCTTTCACACCTCTCATTCACTTTCTCACTACCTACAAAACCTTTGCTTTGCTGGGGTGATTATACTAATGTAAATTGTTAAAAATTCAGATACGCCATTGACACACGTAATGAACTAACAATTACTTTACTCTCTGTGAACAATTCCTAATAGCTTCCTTTAACAATTAATTAGTCACATACCTTTTTTTTTAGTCACATGCCTTTTTTTTTTTTTTTTTCCTTTTTTTTTCTTTTTTTTTTTTTAACCACTTAGCAGTTTCTTTAGAAGTTTCTTGGGCTCGTTACCTCTAGCAGAACACTTTGAACAACATTGGACCTTTTCTGCTCCTCCGCAGTGAAAACAACAAAAAATCCCGTTGTTTCTGATCAAGAAAGACTTAAACTGATCACACCAGCCAGAAAGGAATACACATGAACAATAAAAACACATGATGCAGCAATTCACTGTGTACTGGCACTCTGAGCTTCCATAGTAACAAACAAAATTCATAAAATGCATACAGCACTAGAGGAGTGCCAAGTAACCCAAACCAGAGATACACCTTTGGAGAAGAGAAGGCTACGAGGAGACCCCACTGTGGCCTTCCAATACTTGAAGCATGTAAACAGGAGGGGGAACGGCTGATTATGAGGGTGGATAGTGATAGGACAAGGGGGAATGGTTTTAAACTGAGACAGGGGAGGTTTAGGTTAGATAACAGGAGGAAGTTTTTCACTCAGAGGGTGGTGATGCACTGGAACAGGTTGTCCAAGGATGTTGTGGATGCCCCATCCCTGGAGGCGTTCAAGGCCAGGCTGGATGTGGCTCTGGGCAGCCTGGTCTAGTGGTTGGCAATCCTGCACATAGCGGGGGGGGTTGAAACTAGATGATCCTTTTCAACCCAGGCCATTCTATGATTCTCCTATGAACCATGGTTATCCCTTTGCCTAAGCGCCATCTTTTACCCAGTCAAAATATTGTTTAAATAATTTTGAAAGTTTTATAAAACTGTGTACTTTTTGTCACAGACTTACTACTTTTTATGGCACTGTACTGTGATAAAAATAACGTACACTGTCTGACAAGGAACTCATTTATACATTGTGCTATACTACGAAACTCTTTAGTTATCCAGTTGGCATGTCTTGCTTTCCCACAATTGGATATCAATCACCATAAATTAGGTCAGTGGGACCAGATACTAAATCTACTGCAAGACACAACATATTGCTTATTTTCAAAAACAAGTAGGCATTCCAACGTAATAAATTCTAAACTTCCACAACTATCTAGTACACAGAAAAACTTCTGGGCTGTCTTTTTCTCTTGTGAAAAGCCACCTAGGTGTGACTTTCAAAAGCAAACGAAAAACACTGTTGCAAGCCAGAGAAATATTCTGTGATTCATGGTTTACATAGGGAGGGTAAAAATCCGCAGTTCTTTTTGACTTCGCGGCTTCTAACAAAACTGCATTCACTTACTAGTTTCCATTGAGGCCTATATTTTAATGACAATATTGGAAAATTTGTTCCAAAGTTCATGAACAGAACCATAGCAGTACAACAGGGCAATCCTCTCTGCATGTCTGGTAATTAAAAAAAGAGTTAACACAGAAATTTTGTTCCAAGACAGGCTATATTTTCCATTGCAAAGTAAAGGTGGAGCCAGTACCATATTCTCAGATGCAGTATCCAAGGCAGTGCACATGGAAATGTTCTTTCAGCTCTCTTTAGAAGTATACATTTTTTTAGGCGCTCCCTTCAGGAAAACAGCTCTGCACACACACTACAGGGCTATTTACCCACCATCAGAAAACACATATATTTTTTAATTAAAGCAGCACGACCTACTTTAGGTACCACTGCTACATTTACTATGTAGGGAACTTCATCTTTCAGAAGCTTAATGTCTATACTTTATATACTGAAGCAAACTTTAAAGGCAAACAGTACAAATTTGCAGGACCTTTTACAGTGGATGACTCTTTAACAACAGCTATTTGAAAAATACATAGATGTGTTACCATTTTAACTACATTATGTTACTACTTTATTTGAAAAACAACTTTCCCTCATATTTGAAGGTAAAATAATAAAAACTAATTGTGCAAACAAAGACAAATGTGTGTCTGCATCAACAACTCTTACCTTCACAGACCTAAGAAAGTTGTGGTAAAATCCAGTTGGATTACAAACCAGATGGTTTGCAACTCTGGAAGAACAATAGCTTCCTAAATTCTTTGAAACACAGAACGGTGCTTCAGTAAATGAGTACAGAGTTCACCCTGTAAGCTGAGCTCTGTTTCTGCGCTAGGAAATGTAGCACCATGACATGAGGTGATTGCAACAGTGGCAACCAGTTTGGTACAGAACTGATTCTCCACCAGAGTAGTTTAGTCAGAAACACACTACAAAACAACTAAGTATCAACTGAAGGCTTAGTCGTACTTCTGTTAAACGACTACTAATATAAGAATAGATGCATCTTAAGTGAAAGAGCAGCAGAACATTTGAGCATGTGGACACCCAGGTTACTTTTTAAAAGTACATAAACTTAGCTGAATATTTCTGAAGCTCTTTTTTTTTTTTCCACTACACCTCGTGTTACTCAGAAATATATGCATTCATTTCCTCTTCCTTCATACCCCCCTTCCCAAAGCAACTAGGTCAAGGCATAACTCCAGAGGACCCCATAATCAGCCCACTACTTGCCAGATCATATTTCAGTCTGTCTTTGGCTCACACCTGGCAGTACTGCAAGAATAACAAACGTTTATTGCCATTCAAATTGTATTCCCTGAGGCAGAATATGCCTCAGGGAATACAGGCAAACACTGAGGAGTAACAGAGTTTCAGAGGCACCTCATATTTGGGCTGCCAAACCTAAAAGCAGTTTACCAATTGCACTCTTTGGACTGACAAATTAGTAAAATGCCTAATAACTGAAAGCCGTGCGATAAAACTCTGGATATATGGTAGAAAGTAAGAAAAGAAACCATAAAAGTAAAATCACTCTTACAGAAACTTTCTCTTTTATGGAGCTCAATCAGCAGAGAAGAGGTGTGCCAAATTACAGCCAACAACTCCCTTTAAGGAAACTAAAGTTATGAAAAATAGCACAGTTCTGATTCTTTCAACTCACCAATTGCAAGGAATCACAGGACTGTATACTCTAGAACACGACTTTTGAAACATGAGACACTCATCCAGGAAGGCCTGAAGACAATAAATTTCCTCTGTCTGGTTAGTATTATCAGTAAGCAATTCTGTAGAAACTACCCAAACCACTCGATGCCTGTTTTAATGCCTTCCGTGTTAGCCATAAACGAAAACACAATTCAGAAAAACCACTAAATTTAACACCACAGTAAAAATATCCAGAAAATGCCATTGGAAATAATGATGTTTCTCTTTAAAAGGTTTTTCTCAATTGTAGCTGAAGTAAAATGTTTTGCACCTTGGCAGTCAACAATAAGCTTTTGTTTTGTTAAAGACTTGAAAGTAGTTAGGAAGACAAAGTGGTAACTAGTAAGTGAATCACATCAATCAATGAAATAAATGAAGAAATAAATCGGCTTCCAGTCAACAGTGCCACAACACCTCCAGGCTAGCAAATAAGATGCAGAGATTGCACTAAGCATTTGGAAAGTACAACTCCAAAACAGATAAAACGTCCAACTTAGGACTAACTGAATATCTGGATTCAAGCCTCAAGTGTGTATTCAACCTAATTTAGCTCTGCTTGTTCAATCTTACCTTCTCTGCCGAAAGGGTTCCAACAGTACAAAACAAATAAAAGTAATAAAGTTACCAGAAAGCTCCAGCCCTCCTGGCATTTCAGTTGGGATCCCACTGACACCAACCCAACGCAGATCTCAGCAAAACACAGCCCGTGGAGACATATCCCAGTAGGTCCTGAGCCCTACAACTCCCAGCAAGGCAGAGCTGCGCTCATACCACAGCTGGGCCCGGCCTAGGCCACATGAGGCCCAGCCACTGTGGGCCCGGCCTAGGCACACACTTACCCCAGGCAGAAGGATTGTGAGGGGCCGGCTGGTGCTCTGCCTGTGGGGGTCCCATTCTGCGGGGTCACCAAAGGTTCTCCCCCATCACCCTGAGCACAAATGGCTCCCTAACAAATCCCAGGCAGTGGGGAAGGAGAGGCAAGCCCAGTCGCAGAGGAATTTGGCTCCTGCCTTGAAGCTATAATGATTGTCACCCTGAGTGCTTCACACCGAAGAGAACTGGGAGCTCCAAGAAGCGAGTCACCAACCAAACAAAAGAAACGAGAACCACCCCTCACAGCCCCGCATCTCCGTCCTGAGCTCCCCACACAGACCAACAACTCTCGGCCGTGACTGAGGCAGCCCGCCACCCTCAGAAGGGCCCCGGTCCCGCGGCATGGCGCCGGGCCCGCCGAGGCCTACCAGGACGGGGAGGCCCGGCCAGCCCAGCCGCACCACTTACCAACCCGACTCCGACAGCGCCGCCCTCGCCCTGTCGGCCATGGCGCCACCCGCCGCCGCTCACCCGCTGAGCGCGGGGCCGGGCGCCGCGGGGAGCCCGGTGCTTGGAGGAGAGAAGCGGGCCCGCTCGTCTTCCCTACCCCTCTGCCCTCTCCGGGCACCCGGCCCGGCCAGTTCTCCGGCGCAGGGAAGGGGCGGAGGCGGCGCACGTAGAGACGAACAATGCCCGCGACCGGCGCCAGCCCCGTTCCCTCCCCCTGTGCGGCCGCGACGTGGAGGAGGGAGCCCGCCTGCCTGGAAGCCGCCGCCGCCATGGCGGAGAAGGGAAAGGGTGAGGGCGGAGGAGAAAGCGCCGAGGGGTCTGCCAGGCCGAGGTGCTGCGCCTCATGCGTGCTGCCTCGGCTTATCCTAGGCCTGGGGCCTCTCGGTCAGGGCAGCCAGACGGAGTGAGGCATCTCCACGCATCCCTGGTGGGGATTTCAACCGAGAAACTATGATGTTGGCCAACAGCCTGCTTCTTCTCTAGAAGGAAGAATAATACTGTGAAGAGAAGTATAAATATCTATAAGTAAAAGTAATAGCATTGCTAATTATGTTATGTGGGAAAAGAGCTCCCTCCAGGTCCTTGGCCTGTGTGTTGCGGATGAGAAGCTCTTGGAGTGATGACATAAAAGGCTGTTTTCGTGTTCATATCTCTTTTAATGCTTTGCTCAAAAATGCCATGTTCTGAAATGAACATGGAGTCGTATGACCTGTCTTCTTAACAGAAATAGATATATATATGTCTTTAAATGCAATATGAATGCGTGTATCAGTACAGGTTAGGGGATAACCTGATGGAGAGGAGCTCTGTGGAGAAAGACCTAGAGGTCCTGGTGGACAACAGGTTGACCATGAGTCAGCAGCGTGTCCTTGTTGCCAAGAAATCAATGATATCCTGGGGTGTGTTAAAAAGAACGTTGCCCCCAGGTGGAGGAAGGTGATCTTACCCCTCTGCTCTCCCCTGGTGAGGATACATCTGGAATACTGTGTCCAGTTCTAGGCTCCTCAGTTCAAAAAATGCCAGGAATGTTGTAGAGTCAAGCAGAGCACAACAAAGATGATTCCTCCTGTATGAAGAAAGGCTGAGACATCTGTGACTCTTCAGTTTCTTTCCGTCTGGAAAGGATTGAGAAGGGATCTCATAACTGTTTATAAATATCTAAAGTGCGGGAGTCAAGTTGATGGGAGTGGACTCTTTTTGGTGGCAAGCAACAACAGAACAAGAGGCAATGGGCAGAAACCTGAACACAGGAAGTTCCATACTAACACAAAGAAGAACTTATTTACTGTCAAGAGTGAAGGAGTACTGGAGCAGGCTGCCCAGAGGTTGTGGAGTCTCCTTCTCTGGAGATATTAACGGCACATCTGGATGCCTACCTGTGCAACCTACTCCAGGAAATCTGCTTTAGCAAGTGGTTTGGATTTGGTGAACCCTAGAGGTCCAACCCCTACAATTCTGTGATGCATTACTGCTGTTAAAGGTATCTAGTTACCTCAGTTGCAAGTATCTGGGTTATGTCAGTAAATGACAACAGGTGAGCACTGTTTTCTCCATTCCTGTGTGCTCTAACATTCAAAGAAATAACCAGAATTTCAACATGAGCAGTTCATGAGTTAAGAAAGGGCCAACCCTACTCTTGGTGCTCAGGGTTTCTGCCTGCAGGTGAGTGCAGCTACCTTCTGAAAAACACTGCAGGTTAACATTAGTCAGTCATATCAAGGAAATTCTGTAGCCAGTCAGTGACAAATGTTAGTTCTCTGGTACCATACAGAGATTTCAAAACCTTGCTACCAGCTCTGATACACTTCACGGGTCACTCTCATCCTTGGGATGTTTTAATTTTCATCTACAAGTAAAAGCTTGCTATTTATTTTTTTTTATCCTCCTGAAAGCCTGGCTTTGCTGTACTTACTAAAAATCACTCAGAAGTTTTACTTCTGACAAGCTGTGACTTCTGCTGTACTGACCAACACCTCTCTCTTTCACTCATGCTACTTTGAATTTTCTTACATATCATACAGATACACACTCTTGGACAAAAGTTTTGTCACCAGTGTATGTGGTGTCCCTCATGGCTGCTGTTGTTCAAGAAATTACACTTTTTTTTTTTTTNAAAAAAAAACACTCCTCAGACAAAACTTTTCACATGAAGCCTGGTTTCCTTGAGTGAACAAACTGAAAAGTTTTTAAAATGCAGTTGAATCAATTTTCTACAGAAAACACTGGTTATATACTGGTACAGTGTTTCCAGCAGCCATGACACATTAACAAATCCCAACAAGGCCAGTACATTTCAGCTAAATTTAACAGAGAAACAGAGGTCCTAAAGACACCAAGTTTCCTCAGACTTCACAGAAATTGGATGCTAGATAGAAGCAAGACATACAAACTAGCAGTTACACTGCGGAAAATGAAAATAAAACATGGCTCTTGGTTACCTGATTATCAGCAATGAACTAGTCAAATGAAGAAGCTGCTTAGCTACAAACCAGCCATAACACATGGTGACACTTGCCAGAGAGTGATAGAAGATGACAAACATTATAGGGTAGAACAGGCAATAAGGAATAGAAGAGATGATAGCACACAGGTACTGGAGAGCACCGAGGGCACTGCAGTAGGTAGTCATAGGGGTGAGAAGTTTATATTAATGTCTTTATTTTTAGAAAGACAAGTGATCACATGATGCTCTGACTCGAAACTGGAGCAGTAGACAGCAAAATATCCATCTGTATTCTGCAGAAAAATATAAGTCACAGCGTAAGATGGGACATGGCTCCAACAGATGTGGACAGACACGCAAGAACTGAGACTGGGCATCTCAAGAATCAGCTCTCAGCTGAGAAAAAACAGCTGATCCCACTCTTCAGCTGCTGAGTAACAGAACAGGTATGTGGTCTTCCAAAGGTAGTATGGCAAAGGTCCATCTTCCACTCTGCATGTTTAATGACCTATGAACATACCCAAATCCAGTCACTAAGTCTCACAAAAGCCCCCATAAGCTAATCCTTGCCTCTTGTAATTGCAAATGACTGCCCACACTGTTACACCCACACTTCTATCCAGACTCAAATACCTGAGGGGCTGAAAGGAACCACACGATCAAAGGCCACGCACTTGCAACTTTGATACTTGGACGTAATTTATCAAGCTTAGTAAGCTGTAAATTAACTTTGTTCGGGGAAAAGGAGAAAGGAAAAACACCACTTCTGCATCCAGTCATATTTTCACATATTTTCACTTTCAGCACTTTCAACTATAATGACAGACTATATTATACACATCTGCAATGTACCTGCCTTAATTTTCCTCTTTCTCTCTGACTTCTTCAGATCACTTATTTTCTTAAATTCTCCCTCCTTTCAGGATTCTCTGTTTTCTGCCTACCTTCCTTTATTTGACAGATACAAAGCAGGTCAAACACACAGATCATCTTTCTTCTGAAGATTTACTACAAAGAATAGGATTCTTCACTGTGAAAAAGACTGGAAAAGGGGCTTAGCATAACTGTATGGTCACAAGCAACATTAAAGAGATCGGTTATTCACTGTCTCAAAATTAGCAAGTGGGAAATTCAGCAAACTTAGGAACAGAGTTGTTAATACAACAGATGAGGTTATTATTCAATATTCTGTGGCTATTAAAATTTTACATGGGTTCAAAAAACAACTGCACAGACTCATGCAGAAGAAGTTCATCAAAATCTATTTAAGAGAAAGGAAATTCCTCAACCCCCAGTACTTAAAAGCTGGGAAAACAGAGGAATTATCTCTGCGTATCTGTCATGCTCTCAGGCTTCTACGCAGGCATCACTTATTGGACATGATCAGAGATAGAACACTGGGACAAAAACTTGGACGAACACAGCAAAGGAAAGTGCAAAATCATTAACTAAGATGACACTGCTCAGAAACTAAGCAAGGAAAAAGATGTGCACTCAACAATTCAAACACAAATCGGTGTTTCCATACATTGATAAAAGACTAACAACATACTCGGGTGCATTAGTAAGACAGTAGCCAGCAAACCAAGAGATGCAATAGTTCACACTCCCCCCAGCACAAAGGCACTTAAAAATTTTGCTCCCAGTTTCAGGATTCTCTACCATGAGAGAACAACCTGAAGACAGTACAGGGGGCCTGGACCACAAGTCATAGGAGGAGACGCTAAGAGTTTGATGGGTTTGTACAGTCTGGAGACGAAAAGGCCAAAGGAAAATCTTCTTTTTCCTTCCCACTACCTGAAAATGGTTTAAAGAGACAACACACTGAATGAAACGACGAAATGCAAGAGAGACATACTGAAACAAGTAAAATTCCTACTGGCTGTAAGAGAGAAAAAGAATGTTCCCACACAGTGGCTAAGCAAAGGAGCAGGCCACCGTGCCTTCAGCAAGCTGATCCAGCTTGGGAGTTAGTCTGCCTTGAGTACTGGATGGGACCTATCCAGAAGCTTCTTCTAAGCCAAGCTGTTTGACTTTATTAGGTTTCTTTCAGTTTTTGTTTTTTTTGTTTTTTTTTGTTTTTTTTTTAATAATTTGAGTATCTCAAAAGAAAGTAAAACTTGGCATATTTATTGAGAAGTAACTCCCCAAAATACCTTCTCCAAGCAACATCTTGTGTATTTTTCCCAGTAATGACACTTAACAGTTTGTTTACTGAGACTGGAATAAGTAACGTATAATATTCATGTATATGAGTAACAAAAGGCTATATTTTTAGGAGTTCAAATATAATTTTAATCATTTTTAATCACCTATTTTAGCTTATCAACTGTACTCGTGAAGGAAACAATTAACATTTCTCAATTCAAGCTATAAAAATCTCACTTTATTACCGCACAAAAACAGCACTGAACCATAAAACTACAAAATGAAACTTGGAAACATTATTAATTGGTATTTTGTTATTAAAGCATGTCTTCCATATCATTGTCAAAGACCTGGACTACTTCTGTGTCAAGACACTTCATATTAATTTCAGAAATAATAGAAGCTTAACATCCCCAGTGCCTGCTGACTCACAAGGCAAGTTGCTAAGCAAAAGCCTTCAGTTCTATTTGAAATATTCAAAACAGAATTTGATCACCAACCCAGAGTCCTCAAGAATAGCTGCTGTAGTTAGTGGGTACTGCTCTTACAAAATTGGCTTTAATGCACTAACAAAACCTCTAACTTTTGAGGACACCCTGATCACATCCTTGCCTGCTAAACAAATCTGCTGCAAAGAAAAGGATGAAAGGTGAGTACTCTTAAGAAACACGTGTTATAATTGAAATTGCAAAGTAGAAAATCTTTTTTTCTACTTCTGTGGTCACCAATGCTTAAAATATTCATCTACTACAAGTAACTACATGATTTTAACTCAAGATATCAAGTGTTCTCGCATGCAGGTACATTTTTAACCATGCAGCAGTGACAGGTTTCTTTCTATTCTATTTTATGCTAAAAGTAGGCGTTCCTACAGACCTTCAAAACTAAATTTATAATACATTCATGAAAAATCACTCAAGATACATATAGATGTGTATACCTGAGCACTGTAAAAGAACACACACAAAAACTAAGGTTGTTTCCAATCAACTATTTGAAAAGCTTGAAGAGTGCAGTAGATTACGAACTGCAGCCTTACCAGCACTGACTGAAAGAACAAATATGAACCTCTGTAGCTGTAGTCAATTAACTCTAGAACTGAAAGAACACTATTACGTCCATTAAAGAATTTCCAAAAAATTATTCCCATGTTGCAGCTTATCAGCTGCATGAGCTATGGAGCAGTCTAATTTAACCACTGACTTACAAATATAGGCCTGTAAAAGATCAGCTAAATTGCAGCAGAAACGAAATACTCATAATTTCAGTTTGAACAAATATATAGATGCATACTTTTCTCACAGTAGCATTTTTTATAATTAAAAAGTTTGTAGCTACAAGAGCAATTTTTTTACTAGAGCAAATGCTTTTTCAAAGTTAATAATTAAAAGACCAGTTTTCACACAAGAAAACTGCACTGCATGTCACTGCAACTCTTGAAAACAAGGGAAGAAAAGAAACAGTGCTCACCGTCTAACCTAAACCTCCTCTGGTACAACTTGCGGCCATTTCCTCAGGTCCTGTTTGTTGCCTGGGAGAAGAGGCCAAACCCCTCCTCACCACAACCTCCCTTCAGGAAGTTGTAGAGTGCAATGAGGTCTCCCCTGAGCCTCCTCTTCTCCAGACTAAACAATCCCAGCTCCCTCAGCCGCTCCTCATCAGACTTGTGCTCCAGACCCCTCACCAGTTTCATTACCCTGCTCTGGACACGCTCCAGGGCCTCAATGTCTTTCTTGTAGTGAGGGGCCCAAAACTGAACACAGTACTCAAGGTGCGGCCTCACCAGTGCTGAGTACAGGGAGATGATTACCTCCCTGCTCCTGCTGGCCACACTATTTCTAATGCAGGCCAGGATGCCACTGGCCCTCTTGGCCACCTGGGCACAGTGTCAGCTCATGCTCAGCCGAGCATCAACCAACACCCCCAGGTCCATTTCCTCTTCACAGTCATCCAGCCACTCGTCCCCAAGCCTATAGCGCTGCATGGGGTTATTGTGGCCAAAGTGCAGGACCCGGCACTTGGCTTTGTTGAACCTCATCCCATTCACCTCAGCCCAGCAATCCAGCTTATCTAGATCCCTCCAAAGGGCTTCCCTACCCTCAGGAAGATCCATACTACCTCCCAATTTGGTGTCATCTGCAAACTTACTGAGGGTACACTCAATCCCCTCATCTAGGTCATCAGTAAAGATATTAAACAAGACGGGCCCCAGTACCGACCCCTGGGAGACACCACTTGTAAAACTCTTAAACTATCTGGCTTGAATTAATAGTCTCAATTTTAGCAGGATTTATATTTCACATTGAAACATTAAAGAAATACATCTAACCTTCCAACCAGCAGATACATAACAGGAGAGCAACATAAAGTTGCTCCCAGGTAGGACACATCAGCAATTACTACTTCAGATGAATTATGATTTTTCCATTTATTCATGTTTTCACCATATGGCAACAGTCATATGGAATCAAAACGTAACCTAAGAAAATAGAAAAGACAGTGAGTAATGAAGTAATTGGAAAGAACTTTCTTCTTCCTTCCTCCTCCCATTGCCAAACTTGGAGGATGTGATATGCTAGTAAAACCTATCAGCATATTCCAAGGAAATCTTTCTTCCACCTCAAAAAGTATGCAATATATATATATTCGCCCTTAGAAGAATCCAAAATCATAATAAGCCTCAGCTATGAATTTCTGTAATAAATGTCTGGTCAAAAATTAAAAACTTGGTGGATCAACAAAACTTAAGCACCTCAAGCATAAAAACCACCCCAACTTCTCATTTCCTCATCCCACAAGGATGGAACATATGACTATTAAACAAGCTCAAACTGGTTTAGCTTTTGAATATCATGTAAAATACTAACTACATACTTTGATATGTCTACTTCCTTCATTTACTCTAATTTACATAGTTATTTAAAAAATTATTTTGTACCAAAAAATAGGAAAAACACTGTAGATAGCACTTAAGTGAAAAAAAGGAATTTGAGAAGTGCTTGTCTCAAGGCAGAGTTTCAAGCTGTTTCTTAGACTAGCTAAAATGCAAATCTCAAGTCTATCAGTAATGATGTATTACACAGATTTCTATCTGTATACGATACGTACATTACATCTGAATTAAAAACCAAACCACTGAACAAGTTTTTGAAACCAAGAATCATGGTTGTGTTCATTATACATTCTGTTTTCAAGGAGCAGTAGTTTGATGGATCGTATTTTTACATAAGCATCCTCTCAGCAGCTCATCACTTCAACACAAAATATGCCTCATTCAGAAATCAGGATTCTGCACAAAGCCAGAACCAGACTCTTGGAAACCACCCACCTTCTCCTCACTTCTTTCAATGACTTTTTCCTCTCTCCTCCAAACAACAGCTAAAGGAAAACCTGTGCAATTTCAAGTACTTTCATCTATAAAACAGAAAGTGTTCTAAGAAGCTGAAAAATGGCACGCTTCATTAGTATTACCATTCTAAAAAGTAATTAAGAGTTTAACACCTCTGCCTTGTTTCTAACACAAGCTTACGTACAGGATCACAATGTAACAAATAAAAAGGAATGCTCTTGGAACCTGCCAGAAAACTTAGCACTATCCTGATGCCTTGAAAGCCTTCCCCACGCCCACTGTACAATGACTCTAACAGTAATTATTTTAGCATCAACCAAAAAGTATAAACATGCTTCCATAATAAATAGTGTTTCAATTTCTATTTTTCTATGAAGCAGTAATACATAAGAAGATAATATAGCTGCTGAATTCCCCATGCAGTGTACTGCCATCAGAGTTAAATAAGTGATTTTCTATTTTCATAAAATGTGGAAAATGACATTGTTAAGGCCCCTGGGGATCTTTAGACAGTACATATTTCTAGCCAGTGTTTTAAAGACATACCCTGATTTACATCCGTTAAATGGTTTAAAAATTGAGATAACTAGAAATTGAATTTTACAACAGTAAGATAATATAACAAAGTGAAACTTCCACAGATTCTAAAAATGTTAACATGAGTCAATACAACTACTTAATCGAGGAGAGACTTAGCAAGAAGTGCACACACACTATTACCTGGAAGTAATTGAAGTGATGCAAAAATGTGAAGACTAAAACTTCAGATTAAATCTCAAGATTTTACCAAGTAACATTCAGATATGTGCCCCAGATAAGCTCACCAACTCCAAATCTCAGTAAGATAAGATAATCTTTTAGCAAGTGGCAGTCCTGCTGTATGGTGGATGCGAGGAACAGCCCCTGCAATCAGAATTTGCTGGACAAGAAATCTTGCATGCTCTGCTCCTTGAGAAGATCTGACACTCCGTAACTTGTAACAGGCCACAGCAATTTGACTACAAAAGACACAGCACAAAGAGCACTGTCTTTCTTCATCTAGTGAAATT
>JACDJE010000826.1:476096-504798 GCA_016647715.1 Pavo muticus | reverse complement strand
TAACAATATAATTGAAATGACATTCTGTGACCTTTTTATTTTTCTATTTCACAGAATAGTTGTATATTTAATACAGACGGCAGCATATGTTAAAAATTTACAGGTGATACAAGGAAGAAAAGTGTTTTATTTATTTAACCATACTGAAATTAACATATTTTTTAGCAAAATGTAAGATTAAAAAAAATAATAATAAAAATCCTTCATAAGGGTCTTTCGTAGTTTTAATGGTGGACGGAAGACCTAAGAGCTGATTTTCTCTTTTCCTGATACACAGATTGATGTCATCTAGCAAGCACATTTGGTTTTGGTCAAATCACAATGATGCACTAACTTAAAAAAAAAAGGTTTTCATCCTTGGATTCAATTGTTACAATTGTGTGATCTGAAAATCATTGTAAGAGAATTCAAATATATTTATTCTATTATCAATTGTATTGAGTAGCAGCTGAATCTTGCCATGTAGTGCAACAGGTTCATGACCTTAGAGAATGTCCACTAACAGTCTGATAATGAAAGACACAATACTTCAGATGATTCAGCCCCACAAAAAAAGATAGACATTTTTTCACTGCTAGTAATTTCTGGTTGAGTAGCTTTCACGTGATAATTGTCATTTCATTTTACCTTTTCACACATTTGATTTCAAAGGAAACTAAGCTGAAGAAAGTACTGCCTCAATATAGAAGAGTAACTTAAAAGAAAATGTTACTTTACTTATTTTTCCTTTTTTTTAATACTTCTATAAAAAATGAAACAAATTTCAGAAAAAAAAAATCTCCAATACTCCCATTAACTCTTGTACAGATAAACTCCTAGGTGGATCAGTTGTTTATAAATAAATGAGTAGGTTACGCTTTTCTCATTTCTATTATTTCAAAGGAATTTGAATTATAAAGGCTTCGGCTATAGAATATTTAGGACATATTGGATGGGTACTATGGACCACAACGTCAAATGTATGCTAATAACCTAAGTTTCTAGGCAACTTTCTTTCAGAGGCAGACACAGTATTCCTCCTATGGAGTACATGAGTGATGTTTGAACACAGAGGGAGACTAGATAGAGTGTGAAACAAAAGAACAAAGTTATCTGAAGAATAAATGCTGGATGAGAAAAACTAACAAGACAAAAGCCCTAATCACTAAACCTGGGCAACTAAACAGCAACAACAGCTTCAAGCTCCTTGCATCTTACAAAAAAAGAATTTCTGTTACAGAACCAAGTAATTTGCAGAGGTAACAGTTTTTTTGTTTGTTCGTTTTTTAAATATAATGCTGGATGTATGAGAGTTTTCCATTCATTTTAAGAAAAAAAATGTCAAGATATGATATTTTTCCAAGTTATTTATTAGCAAACACAAAAGGCAGTAAGAAATGAAGGTTGGATTGTAATTTTTAACCGGAAGGATCCTATTGCCATTTGCCTATACATAGTAACTCCTATATTTCCATGGTTTTCGCTTCAGTAATATGAAATATATTTTGTTTCCTGATTTCTAATATTAACTTACCTTACTAACGAATCTAACACTATTATTGCCCTTGAACAAATAAAATGAGACTGCACAGCCTCAGATGTCTGTGTGTTGTTACATTCAATAAACTATTTTACCACTCTTATCCCTTACAAATATATTCTGCAGTTTCAGATTGAAAAACCTTCACCATTCCTCTATTCATATATAGAATGACTTTGTAGTCTTATATGGTATATCTATCATATCTAGAACTTTTTTTAATTGCTGTTTTTATCACTATTACATCTACTGGAAACTATCTTGCTAGTCCAACAAATAAATTAATATTAATCATTTATTGGTCAGAACACTCTCTGACCTTTCTTTGACTGGACACCAAAACTGTTTGTCTGATAAAATTGTGCTTACATAGCATCTAGTGCTTGGAGTTTGACTTAAGCAGACCTTTGATTCCAGAAGGTCTTACTCAGTAGTATAGGCCTCATTTTGTTAGCACTATTACAGTTTTAATTTCTGAAATATAACAATTCACAATTGAAAAATAGCTTTATTAATTTATTATTTTTTATTAATCTAAGATATCACATTGAGGCATCAGGTTGTCAAAAGAATACAACAACAAAACTATAGGAATAGAAGTCAGCTTAAAAGAAAAAATGGAATATCAAGATTTATATATAAATAAAGATGAGGTGAATTAACGTACAAAATTTAGACATTTGACAATGAAAAGGAAAACAAGGTTTTTCTATTTTAGAAGGATGGATTAAAACACAATTTTCTTTACTTTTGTCTTTTGCATACTGCCTCAATTTATCAAATAATTGCCAGCTGTGTAAGACAATCATTGTACACAAACAATTGTCTTATGAAATCATGGATGAGTAGCATTCTTGGCTAAGCAGTTGGATGGTTTAACTCAGCAGACAGCTGAGCAACACACAGCTGTTAGATAACCTCTCTCCCCGTCCCACAGGGATGGGGAAGAGAATTAAAAAAAAAAAAAAAAGAAAAAGGTAGGAGAATTCATGAGTTGAGAGGATATTTTAAGAGGAAAATGGAGGGATGGAAAGGATAGAGGGTAAGAGCAAACAGCACAGGTGACACAAAATGCAATTGCTCACCACCAGCTGACCAATGATCAGTCAGTTCTTGAGCAGTGGCAGAACTCCTGGCTGACCTCTCCTGATTATGTGATATGGTAGGGAATATTCCTTTATCAGTTTGGCTTAGCTGACCTGGTTGTTTTCCCTCCCAGCTCCTCATGTGCACCCAGCCTTCTTGCTGGCACAGTACTGTGAGAAGTTAACTTAATGTAAACACTGTTGAACACCAACTAAAATGGCAATATTATGTTTCTCATAAATCCCAAACACAGCACTTTACCTGCTACTAGGAAGAAAGTTAACTTTATTTCAGCCAAAAACAAGACAGAATTCCATCCTTAAATTTGAATAAAATAAAGACCAAGTTCACTGATGATATTGAACTGGGAGGTGTTGTTGCCTCTCTGGAGGGATGTAGATACATTTCAGTATTGGACATTCCGGAGTGGCATGAAATTCAACAAAGGCAAATTTTGGGTTCTGCACCTGGAATTGAATAGTGCTGGACACAGGTATAGATTAGGAGATAAGTATCTAAACAACAGCCCTGCAGAAAGCAATCTGGGGATGCTGATTGACTCAACATGAATCAGCAGCGTGCTCTGGCAGCCAAGAATGTGAGCTGCATTTTGATGTGTATTAAACACAGTACAGACAGCATATCACAAGAGATTATTCTCCCCTACTATATTTAGCATCTGTGTGGTCTAACCTGGAATATCCTGTACAGTTCTGGGTTCCACAAAATAAAACATACGTTAAGAAAATTGAATGCATCCAAAGGAGGACAGAGAACCATTAAAAGAGCTGGAAGGCATATCCTATAAGAAGAACCTAACTAGATAGACAGGTTGTCTAGTTTAGAGAAAAGGAAGCTAAAAAGCAACCTCACTGCTCTTTATGAATTTCTGTGGTGGGGAAGTGAAAAGTGTCCTGGTAACCAATGATAGGACATAATCAAAAGACAAAGTTGCCCCAGGGGAGGTTTGGACTAGATTCTAGGAAAAACATATTTACTGTGAAGGTGGACAAACACTGGAATAAGCTTCGTAGGGAGCTGGTTGTTGTCCCATGCCTATCAGTGTTCAAAAGTCACTTGGTTAGTGCAATCAGTCATCAGTTGGATGACTTTTGTAGGTCTCTTTCAATTGAGCTGCTCTTTTCTGCTCTATTCTGTTCTTTTCTTGGAAACAAAGCAAATAATCTTTGCAATTAGCTTTTTGAAATTAAATGCAAATCCAGTGCCATGAAAATGCTTCATTACACTGTCTCACTCCAATTTAGAGGTGGGAGAGGAGATTCTTTTAATATATGTATACCTGATGGTGCGATTAAGACATAACGCGTCAAATGTTAGCCTGACCAGTGTATTACAAATCCTGGTCACTTAGGGAGATGGGGAAGGGAAGGTGGATGATAGAAAAATAGAAAATAAAAGCAGAGAGTCTTTGTAGGAAGTAAGAGAGAGAGTCACCACCATGGATTCCAGTTGTTCCTCGTAGTACAGACACTGATCTTCAGTAGTGATGGGCCGGTCGGGGAGTTGTTGTTCAGTTGATGATGACTACTTCCAACAACGTTACAAACTTACTTATAAGTCCAAAGTGGTCAAGTCAGCTCTCTTTGGAGTGACAGCTTCTGGCTTTGGGATCTCAGCAGAAACTCCTTTGTTCCCATCTTCTGGGTCTTGCCAGCAGATAAGAGGGAGCAGGGAGGTGCCTACCTGCATCTTGTTTTTCACAGGACATGATGGTATCATTCCCTAATCTCTGATACCAAACTGGAGTTATTTGGTGACAGGTCTTCCACCTGTAAACACTCCTGAGCACTCTCTTCTGAAGGCAAACAGCTCCGAAGAAATGCTTTCAAATGTAAAATTGTCCATAAAGTGATGCCAACTGCCACACAGCAACACCCACCTCTCATCTCCTATGTAAGTCAGAGTCTTATCGCAAGAAATGCCTTGGAAAGCAAGCTTTGAGCCAAAAAACAGAAGGGTTCAGACATACATTTGTAACAATTTAACTTATGGTTGATCTTCTCAGTCTGGCTGCCTAGCATCATTTAAATATTGTGGAATCGTACACAATTGAGTGTGTGTTTTTCTGCATATAGTCAAATTTACTTCATGCTTGAAGTTAACCAAAAAATAAATCATATTACGTGTAACTGATTTTACAAGTCAGTCCCACTTGCAACAAAATATATTTGAAAGTCACAGGAGTGGTAATTTACTGGGAACACCAAAGAAGCAATCTTGCCCTTTGATTTACTGAACTAGGTTCTACACTTAGAAATATTATTTCTAAGAGATGAAAAAACGTACTAGCTTGACATGAAAGGCAAATCAACACTAAAACCATGGAATTACATAATATCCACAAGAAGAAGAGTTTTCCTCCTCCCCCTCCCTCCCCCAAAAAAATCTCTCTATATATGTATATCATATATATATATATGATAGACCATGGCCTCAATCCGCAAAATATTTTGCTCAATTTATGTATAAATGCTTCAAGGAAAATTAGTACAGCTGAGCAAACTTGCACTGTACTCAGAACTGAGCCCTAAATGAAGTTAATATCTAGTCCTGGCTTTGACTGAGAGTTAACTTCCTTCCTAGGATCTGTTATAGTGTTGTGTAGGGTATTTTGAAGAAACAACACTGATGTTTTAGTTGGTGTTAAGCAGTGCTTGCATTATGTCAAGGACTTTTCAACTTCTCATGCTACATATGCCAGTATAGCTAGGAGGCACAAGAAGCAAGGAGGTGAAACAACCAGGACAGCAGAGCCAAACAGGCCAAGGAATATCCCATACCATATGAAACCATGTTCCCGTCAATAAAACTGGGGAAGCTGGCCAGAGGGAAGTGGCTATTACTTGGAAACTGTCTGGGACAGTTATATGGTGGCAATCAATTTTATTTTGCATCACTTATTTTGTGTATTCTTATTATTCTCTTCCTTTTCTGCCCTATTGAAGTGTTTTGCCTTTCCCCACTCCCAGTTCTATTTCCATTTCCACTGTGAGGGGTTTATCTACCTGCCAAGTCAAACCACAGCATATATGAAGAAGTACATAGGTCATTCTGAAAATAATGCTTCATATTTATTTCCACAGAAACTACAACAGATACAAAGAGCACAAAAACACTATTTGATAGAGCAAATTCTCATCTACATTTTTTCAATGAAGTCATCACCATTATCTATGCATTTTCACCAGTGATGATTAAGAGCCTGCATGCAGTGTTCATAAAAATCTGTATCAGCAGAGGGGCCCACTGTCACTGTCGACACTGAAATGCACCACTCACATACACTATTTGGTCTCCATAAATATTCAGCAAGTGCCAATGAATTCCAATGGGTGCCTTTTCTTTTTTTTCCTCCATATGGAGACGTTCAATGATACAGCTTTGTTTCATACACAATTCCATATCAGATGCGATTTTGTCAGACTGCTCCTCTGTTGCCGTGTGTTACACAGCAACTAATTTTAGTGAAATATTGTTGAGACTCTTCATCCTCTACTGCCATACTACTTGCCTCTGACATTGTGGGCCAACATAATAAAATAGAAAGCATTACTTTCAGGGCAACCCTCTTATAACTATCAATGCAAAGAAATAGCTACCAAAAAAAAAAAAAAAAAAAAAAAAAAGTATTTTTCTCACCCTGACTACCATCAGAAGTAATTTGCCACTTTAGAAGTAATTTAATAAATTAACGTGGGTCAAGTTCAAGTTAATCAATATTTTTAGCATAAGATACTATAACATAAGGGCATGAGATCACACAGTCATTCTCCTCTTTCAATCTTGATTCTACAAATAGGGAAAAAAATGTTACGAAGTCTCTTATTTTCAGATTACAGTAGCCTGCTAATGCAGCTATGATCCACAGATATTCAGTACTAGTCTTCAGGCAACAAGTTAATGCTACATCAGAAGAGGGAATTGTAGGAAAACATATTTGTAAATACACCTCTTTGAGTGAGTTATGCTAAACAGTTGAGCAACCATCACTATTTTTAGACTGTTGGCTCCTGACTGCTGCTGACTTCAGGCACTGTGCCCTACCATTTGTCTTTAGCACACTGTTTGATCTCATCTATAACATATCATTGTATTTACCTGTCAAAACAATGACGGCACATAACATCCACCAGGAAATATTACATGTTATTTTTCAAAAAAATTACACACTCCTCTAACTTCTTGCGAAACAATGACAACTGCAAAAATTGAGCAGTGGAATAAGTCACTTCTGGTGAAACTGGAATCAAGGCTGATTTTCCTGTTCCTCAGTAACACTGAAGCAGCTGTTTTTCTCCCCTCTGAAATATTGTTAGAACCACTTGAAGGGGATTTGTGTTATTTTGTTTTCCCCTCTCTAACTGAGAAAGCTGTCCTATTATGCTCAGGGAAAAAAAAAAAAAAAAAAGAAAAAAAAAAGCTAATCTCACAGAAAAGAAGGTTAGCAGTTATCACAAAAAGATATTTCTTGAATGGCTAGAACTACATAGCACAAAAAAGGAATTTATTCTGCCTTAATGTCTTATCCGATACAGTGAATTATCCCTGTCTGATGCACCCTATTTTCAGCTCTATTCTCTATGATACTGTTTTAATTCTTTTTTGTTTTGTTTTGTTTTGTTTTCCAAGTAG
Source organism: Pavo muticus (assembly GCA_016647715.1). Taxonomy (NCBI): domain Eukaryota; kingdom Metazoa; phylum Chordata; class Aves; order Galliformes; family Phasianidae; genus Pavo; species Pavo muticus. Next base: position 497,540 of record JACDJE010000826.1, on the reverse strand, counting down.
AGAAGTAGACTTTGTGATGCTCCCTCTGTTACTGTCTAGCACTAGAGACTTTCTAAGATTCATTTGTATGTCAACCTTTCCTCTTCCACTTTAAAAATAAAATCTTTTCATTTCCCACATAATCTTTTTCTAGATTCTGATTACACATGGTCTAATGTTTCTTTCAGAGAAATAAACCAGTATATATATCTATACACTTCTATACATGCATAGACCAGTTATGAGATGAAGGAGTTGCAGGTTGAGGGGTGGTCTTCTCAGATGTAACTTCAGGAGGTGCAGAAAAAGGAAAAGAATCTGCTTACCCTAAGAAGGCCCATGCAGTCCTTGGGTAGGCAGAGATCTCCAGATGATATTGGCCTGCACGGGGGCCTGTCCTGGCCATCTGTACCATACCCTTTGGCTTGATATCTGAGACTGTATAACTATATCAGGTACCAAAGGGGAGGTCCTGATTTTCCATAGGGACATGATTAAGGTCCCCTTAGTCATGAAAACCGGAGTGTTGACCACTATGTCTGCAGGCTGTGCACCTATTAACAAGGGGACTACTGATCCCCCAACCTCCAATAATCTCCCCCAGGGTGCAAATAGGCCACATCACTTTGGTCCTACTTACACCTTCCAAGGCCAATCTATTCTATGGGTACCTGGGATCTCAGGGATGGGGAGCAGAAGATTATTTCCGTTGCCAATTTGATGTCTTATCTAGTTATCAGTATCTGCAATTTGGATCCTAAGCATGGAAGCCGAAGTAGTCTGTAGCATCTTCATGGCAATGGGTTTGCCATCTCTAAGTCTTTCATTCAGGTCCCGCAGGGTTTCATGGAATCTCTTTGTCCACTCCTGCAGGGACTGTGAGGCTATCTTCAGAGCTGCCTTGAGAATGCTGTAGTATCTGTCAATAAGGTGGGTGTGACCTTTTACCTATCCCTGAATTGGCAAGGTTGTTTACAACGTCAGCCATTTGGGTTATTGGCTCTACTGCCTATAATGCGGAGTAGGTGGCCAATAACCGTTTTTCAATCAAGGTATGCCTCTCTTCTGCTCCATGCCAAACCTGAGACCAGAACCCAATTGGGGTTCAAATGGAACTCTGGTGCTTCCATAACCCCCAGCAGATCCCAGCCTGAGTTACACGGATGTCTAGTTCAGCTGAAAGGGTAGGATCAAATATACCCAGCACCCAGATTATTATAAATAGCTGTTTAACAGCTATTTTTCTTGCTGGAAGGCCTCTTGTTCCATTCTCTCTTAGTCCCATACTTGGCTTTTTTTTGTTTTGTTTTGTTTTTGTGTGTGTGTGTGTGTGTGAATCTGTATAAAGGCTTCAGAAGCTGCACTAAGTAAGGTATAAGGGAATGTCAGTATCCCAGTATATCCAAAATTTTTTGCAGCTGCTTTGGCATGGTAGGGACTGGGAACACCTGAACCTTGTCTATTATTGCACTGGGTAGTACTTTGGTCTGTCCAGACCAAACTACACCCAGGAATTTCACTGGTGGCCTGATCCTTGTACTTTCCATGAGTTTGTAGCCCACCCTTTCTCTTGTAAATAGGTAGTCAATAAATCCACCACCTTTTCTAATGCCTAGAGTGAGTCAGACATCAGCACGAGATCATCAATATAGTGGTAGAGTTTGATATTGTTTGGTTTGCCAGGTCACGAGCCACTAGGTTATCACAAAATGTAGGTGAGTGCAAGTACCTTTAAGGCAGGACCTGAAAGGTCCACTGCCTGCCTTCTCATGTGAATGCAAGCTGATCTTGTAATTCTTCATGGATGGGAATACTGAAGAATGCATTTGCCAAGTCTAGGACACAATGGTAGGTTTCTATCTCCCTACTCAGTGTGCTCAATTAGGGAAGAAATGTTGGGAATGGCTGCATAAATTGCCAGCCTGACCTTACTCAGTCCTCTATAGTCCACTGTCATTCGCCATGTGTTGTGGGACTTTCATACTGGCCATATGGGGGAATTACATGGGCTATGTGCAGGCCTTATGATTCCCACTTTTTTGAGCTCCTGCACTGTTCTCGAGATCTTCTCTTGCCCCCTTGGGAGTCTGTACTGTTTTGTATTAGTACTCTGGTGCAGTTCTGGCAAGTGAATGGGCTCATGTTTCACATGGCCTCTTAATATCGCCCGTACCACCTGTACACCAATACATCTCTCTCTAGGTCTGAACTCTCCCACATTCGTCTGGAGAGTCAAGCTGCATAATATGTCTATACCCAGTAAATACTCCAATACTGAGACAATAGAACCCTTCTGTTCCCAGGGTGGGAGATGCCCAACCCCCAGCTTCAACCATGTCTGGGTTACAGGGATTGTCTGTCCCCTAAAACCACCAATCATTGCCCTACTTTCACGAAATTTAGTTGGGTCACCACAGATAATTGAAGTTTCTGCACCTGTGTCCACCAGAGCCATCACTCGTTGTACATTCTTCTGGGACCAAAAGATCCTCAGTTCAACACAGGGCCTCCAGTCCTGCCTGGGGGCCCCAGTTGCAGGGGAGCTGGTACCCCACTTCATGTAAGTAGTTGCACAATTACCAATTCTTTTTCCTCAGGTGGCTTGGACATAGTAGCCTGAGTCACTTGAGGAAGTTTTTCCTTCTGCTGGGAATTACGAAATCTTCCAAGTTCATTTTTTGTTGTTATTTGTTCAATAATTCTTAGCCCTGCATTTCTGGGGGTGTTTTGAATTATTATTTTTTTTTTTTTCCTTCCATAGCTGAAGGAGGAAATGGTTCAGCTGCTGACCAGTTTTTGCAAACTGAACTCCAACCCGGATTAAACCATTAAACATCTGCTTTCAGGATACCTATATGGGTCCCAATTAAGATGTTTTCAGGGCAGGTCTCCTAGCTTTAGTTACAGGGAGGACCTCAGCCCCTTCTAGTGTCCAAATACTGCACCTAGTCCTTAGGAGCTCTGTTTCTCCCAGGTCAGCCACCAACTGGGAGGCCTGCTGGATACTGGCCTCCAAGGCCAATGAGGGATTCAGTATGGACACTAATGTGCCATGCTAGTGGGGAGGCGCCTGTTGTAGGGTGAGATCTCTTATCTCTGCTGAAAACTTAACTAGGTCTGGATTCTTGAAGGCATCATCATAGATTGCCTCCTTCATATCTAGTTCTCTAATGTAATTTTGAAGTCCTTCCATTGAAGCCCACAAACTAGTATTTATTGGGATGTCAATTCTATTTGGTCACGTGTTCTACATACAGCCATTAACCGCTGAATTAGTGAATGGTTTTCATCACTGTGCATTATGATTCCATACAATCTTTCCCTGAGAGCCAGATGTGTGGTAATGGATGAGAGTAGAAATTTCTGGTCCATTAATAACCACACTCTGTTCCCCACGTCCCACAACCTTAGAAGACAAGATAGTATGCTCTCTTGCAGTTTTTGTTTAAACTGTTGTAAGTTCAGTGGCTGTCTACAGGAGCACAGTCGCATATAGAGTGGGAGGAAGGTGGGGGGGGGGGGGGGNATGAACAATGCACACTAGTTTATTATATAGGCAAGTAATTTTGTTTAGACCAGAGGCTCTTCTTGCTGGAGAGGTAGCTGTTAACATCTCACTGTGAGAGTCAGTGATAAGACTGGGCTTGTCCCAGTCTTCTTACAGGGATATGTTTGTAGTCAATTATGAGTCACAATACTCCCACCTCACATTTAGAACAGTTTTTACCATTTCCATTTAGTTCTGTAGGCTGCAAAATGAAGTCAAACATAGGTCAGGTATCTAATTCTTTCATACAAATTTTTTCGGGGGTCAAACTAAGAATCAACTGTGGAGTCACTTTGGGTCATTATGGTACAGCATTTAATTTTCTAAACTTCATAATTGCTAACATAAAAGGAGAGGACTATATCTCCACTCTTCCAGACATATTTTGTAGCAGATACTGAGAGGAGTATCAGGGAAAAATTATCTTTAGAAACTTGGAAACAAAGTGAATGGTTTATTCCAGAATAGTTCTAGTAGGTAAAGATGAGTGTTAGACTACAGAGCCTGTGAGCTGAAAAGGAAATTAGTTATTTGATTCTGTAGAATTCTAAAAAGCTGCTAAGCAAAAATGAAGACATTTCAAAGAAGGAGGATTATTATTATTATTTTTTTTTGTCTTAATATTGCTGCCAGTGTTCACATCCGTATACAATGTTTTAGTTTCATACTTAACCAATCATCTCTTGCCTTAGTTTCAGCTGGGATAAAATTGTTTTCTTCAGAGTATCTGGTATGATGATATGTTTTTGGCTCAAAGAGAATAATAATGTTGATAATACACCAGTGTTTATAGATGCTGCTAAGCAATGCTGTACAGAACCAAGGGCATTCACAGAGAAGGGCCCAAGGAACTGGAAGGGAACAGAATTAGGACAGCTGACTTAAAATGGACAAAGGGGTATTCCATATCATATGACACAAAGAGAAAGGAGTTTTGAAGGGGGTGGAAGTTCATCTGGCTCTCTTCTGCTGCTCAGTGGGATAGCTGATCTTCCATCAGGGAGTAGTGAGCAATTACTTGTGTATCACTTGCTATATGCATTCATATATATTTTTGTCATAATTGTTTTTCTTTTCTCCACTTTGTTTTTTTGTTTGTTTGTTTGTTTTTGTTTCGGTTATCTCCCCCATCCCACCTGCTGGATTAAACCACAGCATCACTACACCCTCTTTACACTAATTAATGGAGTGAAAGCAATGGCCCTGATGTTTGCATAGAATGTTAGAATTTTCTGAATAGATGTTAATAGGAATAAACTTGTATGACTTTTCTTATGCAGAGGCTGGACAGACTCAGGGAATAAAATCAGAGAAAGGCTGGTATGTGGTTAGGAAAAAATATGATGCATATTTTTTTAATTACCTCCTAACCTGAACCCTTAGGACACAATGATATCATCAGCTTTTATGTGTCTAACATGTAAGCATGTCCCATCCAGGTACTGACTGTAGCCCAGTAAGGGATTTGTACAATAATACACAGAATTATTTTCCTTTTATCTAAAATCTGCATTACACGAAGCCTAAGCATATATTTTTCAAAGTTCTGCATATTTTTAATTAAAAAAAAACAAAGATTTTTTCATTAAACATCATTACTGAAATAAATTATACAACATGAAATCAATCCAAAACAAACTTCTTGTGAATGTTTCAGTTAAAACATAAAAAAAAAAAGTAAAATTTGAAGATAATAAAATTATCAATATTCTGTGTTGCCTGCTATTACATTACTATTTGAATTTTGTGGCAATCTCTAATAAATTTATCAAACAACTTCTTAAAAATAACAGATCTGAAATACATTTACATTATCCTGCTGTTTTTCAACTTTTTATCTACTTTTAAAACCATATGTTTCCTTTGATATTTGCATGATATTACTGAGATAATGCCACATTTCTAAGAAATAGTAATGTATACTGTCAGAATGCAGCAAGATTTTTATTGTCTAATTTAGAATATAAAAGCTTGTTTATGTGAATAAGTATGTATCCCTCGCTGTGCTAAAGAGCAAGGTCACATCTACTGGTTGAATAATTAACTACTATAATAAAATACAACAAAAAGTAAAATATCTCAACAGGAAAAATAATTAAACATAAAATAATTGATCTTGAACTGTAAGTATATATCAATATTTTGAAAATTCCAGAACTAATAAAAATATAAGAAATATTATTCCTAAATGCAACAATAACCTCAGTGTTATCTAAAGTGTTTTAATTATTAGAAATATAATCATATTCTTGGGGGAGAACTGATTTTCATTTTGCATTTTAATTTTTCAGAATTTGTTCATTTCAAATGTGTGATAGTGTCAATTTTACTACCTTGACTAAAATGAAATTGTTTTAGTGTTCAGATTTTTATAGTAGATCAGCATTTTTGCCTTTTCAGAGGTTTTAATGGAAGAATTAAATTTATTCTCAACATGTAATTCTACTGAGGTTAAGAGAACCAGACCTGAATTTGTCACCTATTAAAACGTTTGGATATATGGCATCTCCACTGATTATGTCAAACCTGAGGCTAAGTCAAAACTGAATTCCAGGGAGGGGGAAAAAAGAAAAAAAAAGTGTTTTTTTTTCTCTTCTCTGCAAATTGTGCAGTGATAGTTTTATGGCAAATAAATAGAGAATATTCAGAATGTGTTTTGATTATTAGGTAATTTATTCCAGCTTTCAAATCACCACAAATGATGTAGCAGATTAACAATTTAAATTGAAAGCATGGAACTTGAAATAAGATTCAGAAAATTAGGACAGATCAACCAGATCAATCATTTGTATATCAGGTATAGTATATTGGAAATTAATTATATTTTAGAACCACTTGTTACATTTTCTATCTGAAACTACANAGGAGATGAGAGGTGGGTGTTGCTGTATGGCAATCAACATCACTATCTGGACAATTTTACATTTGAAAGCATTTCTTTGGAGCTATTTGCCTTCGGAAGGGACTGCTCAGGACTGTTTACTGGACTGTTTACTGGTGGAAGATCTGTCCTGTGACCAGATAACTCCTGTCTGCTATGGGAGACTGTGGGGTGATACCATTGTATCCTGTGAAGACAAGATACAAGTTGGCGCCTCCATACTCCCTCTTATCTGCTGGCAAGGCCTGGAAGATGGAACAAAGGAGTTCCTGCTGAGATCCAAAAAGCCAGAAGCTGTCACTCCAAAAAGAGCTGACTCAACCACTTTGGACTTATAAATACTGCCATTGGAAATCATCATGGTGTGTGTTCGGTGTTCGGATCGTCACCTTCATCATCAACGGAACAACGCCTGATGACCCACCTCTACTGAAGACTGAACTACGAACCTCGCTAGACCCTTGGTGGTGACTTATCTCCCTCTTGCTTCCTATAAAGACTCCTTGCTTCTATTTCCTATCTTTCCTATCGCCCGCCTTCCCTTCCCCATCACCCTAATTCGTAATAGTGTCCGCCTTCCCCTTCCCCATCTCCCTGACTAAGATTTGTAATAAACTGGTTGGACCAACATTTGAACCGTTGTTTCTTAATCTCACGTCGGGTATACATACATTAAAAGAACCTCATCTCCCTCCTATAAATTGGAGCGAGACAGGGGGGTGGGGGGGGCACTCCTCAGCTGGCAATCCCATCGGTCTCACCTGAACCTTCTTTGTTATCTGAGTAATGATTGGCCTTATTGCAGATCTTCTAGTCAGGCCTTTCCTATCTTACTAGATTTCCTTTTATTTTTGAATCAACAGGGATCCAAGGATCCTGCTGATCTGAATCCTTTTCCTTCTCTAATGATATAGTTCTTATTTTCAGGGAAGTACTAGTTGTGGATGGGACAATTTGCCCTGTCAGAAATGTAATTTTATTCTCCAGTTGTCTGACACAAGCTTTTAAAAGCTCATTTTCCTCTTTTAGTTCTTCCTCAGAGGAGTGAAATGCCTTAATAGTTAACAATAGCAGCCATGCTACAGTGGATGCTGCTAATACTCTTTCCTCAGTTGTTCATATAGTATTGTCTAACTTACTTAAAAAATCTGCCATTTTAGAAGGGGACTTAATAATTGGACCATTGTTCCTTATGGGTTCCCATTCTTCAACGATCTGTGCTGTACTTAGCCATGGGGAATCCAGGATTTAGCTGTGTCTGAGGAACAGCCACAATCAGGTAGAAAGCTTGTGGGTTAAAATCAAGGATCAGTCCAGTAAAGGGCATCTACTCTTTGGGGTCTGCTACAGGCCACCTGATCAGGGGGAGGCTGTTGACGAGGCCTTCTTGCTTCAGCTGCAGGAGGTGTTATGCTTGCAGGCTCTTGTCCTGATGGGGGATTTCAACCACCCAGATATCTGCTGGGATAGTGGCACAGCAGGTGGCAGACAATCCAGGAGATTTCTGGAGTCTGTAGAGAACAACTTCCTGGTCCAAGTAATAGATGGACCAAACCGAAGTGAAGCCTTACTGGACCTGGTGCTCACTAATGCAGAGGAGAGCATTAGAGAGGTTAAGACTGGAAGCAGCCTGGGCTGTAGTGACCATGCCTTGGTGGAGTTTGTGATCTTGAAGAATGCAGGCCTGGCAAAAAGCAGAGCTAGGACCTTGTGCTTCAGGGGAGCAAACTTCCGGCTGCTCAAGGAACTGCTGAGTGGGATACCCTGGGAAATTGTTCTTAAGGGCATGGGTACAGAACAGAGCTGGCAGCTCTTTAAGGACACCCTTCTGAGAACACAATGGCTCTCCATCCCCCAGCAGAAGAAGTCGAGCAGGAGAGGCAGGCGACCATTGTGGCCGTGCAAGGACCTGCAGCTTAAACTGAGGGAAAAGAGGGAAATGTACAGAAAGTGGAAGCAGAGTTGTGTAGCCTGGGAGGAATACAGGGCTGTTGTCCATGTGTGTAGAGATGATAGGATTAGGAAAGCCAAGGCGTAGATGGAGCTGAACTTGGTGAGGGATGTGAAAGATAACAAGAAGGGGTTCTACAGGTACATAGGCAGGAAGAGACAGGCCAAGGAGAGTGTTCCCCCTCTGATGAAATGTAATGGGGAGCTGGCTTCCTCAGACACAGAAAAAGCTGAGGTACTCAGTGAGTGCTTTACCTCAGTCTTCACAGGTGGTCAGGCTTCCGATATCTGCCAGGACCATGAGCCTCTAGGTGAGGGTGTGGGGAGTGGTTTCTGTCCCACTGTAATGGTGGAACAAGTCCGAGTCCTCCTCATGAAACTGAACATGTATAATTCCATGGGGCCAGATGATATCCATCCGAGGGTTGCGAAAGAGGTGGCTGATGTGGTTGCTGAGCTGCTCTCCATCATATTTGAAAAATCATGGCTGTCTAGTGAAGTCCTCGGTGATTGGAAAAAGGGAAACATTACTCCTATTTTTAAGAAAGGTAGAAAGGAAGACCTGGGGAACTACAGGTCTTCCTCAACTACCGATGAGCCTCACCTCTGTGCCTGGGAAGATCATGGAGCAGATCCTGCTAGAAGCTATATTAAGGCACATACTGTAAGAAAGAGATTATTTTTTTGCATCATTGTCTCAAACCTTGCTGAGGACACAGATGAACAAGTCCAAGCAAGTCCTGGTCAAGAGCTGAGAAATCCTTTGTCTGAGGGATAAAGATGGGCAAGACCAGGGGCAACGAGAGAGAGAGAAGCCACAGATTAATGGCTGGGAAGCAGTCTTTTGTGTGGGCTTATCTCAAGGGAGATAGCCATATCAGGGGATACTGCACATGACTCTTACCCAAGCACCCAGGAATGCCACATTGGCAGAAGAAGAAGGATAAAAAAAAGGGACCAACAACCATGGTTTTAGGTTTTCTGACAACAGATTCCTCACGAAGAAGAAAGGTTTTCTGACATCAGATTCCTCACGACCTGCCTCTCCCTCCTGGACTTGCTCTGTGCTCTGCCTGCTTGCTGCCTAAGGCCGGCCACTCTGCTGCTGATCCCACCCCGAGGAGGTTTCTGACAGCAGATTCCTCACGAAGTGAGACCTGCATGCTGAAGAAGAAGAAGAAGAAGAGGTGTCTGATATCAGAAGCCTCACGAGCTGATGCCTGCATGCTGATGGACTCCCTCCTGGGCCTGCTACCTGAGACCTGCCTCTTCCTCATGGACTTACCCTGCCACTTCTTCTTGGTATCTGCTTGCTGCCTAAGGCCAGCCACGCTGCTGCTGCTCTCCCCCTGCACTTTTGCCATGGGCCATCGGAACAGCATGCAACGGGACGCTGCTGGATCCTGGTGGTGACTATCCCCTCTTTACGCAATTCTTACTTCTTTCCTATCTTTTCTATCGCCCTTCTTCCCTTCCTCATCACCCTAATTTATAATAGTGTCCGTCCTCCCCTTCACCATCTCCCTGATTAAGATTTGTAATAAACTGGTCGGACCAACATTTGAACCATTGTTTCCTAATCTCACATCAGGTATACATATATCAAAGAACCTCCTCTCCTTCCTATAAATTGGAGCGAGACACATATGAGACAAAGAGGTGATTCGAGACAGCCAGCATGGCTTCACCAAAGTCAGATCTTGCCTGACCAATGTGGTGGCCTTCTATGAGTGACGGCTTTCAGTGGATGGGGGAAGGGCAATGGATGTCATCTACCTGGACTTCTGCAAAGCCTTTGACATGGTCCTTCACCACATCCTTCTCTCTAAATTGGAGAAGTGTGGATTTGACTGTTCGATGGATTAGGAATTGGTTGGCTGGATGCAACCAAAGGGTTGTGACTAATGGTTCTGTGTCAGGGTGGAGGCCGGTCACAAGCAGTGTCCCTCAGGGGTCAGTCTTGGGACCGGTGCTCTTCAGCATCTTCATCAATGACATAGACAGTGGCATCGAGTGCACCCTCAGCAAGTTTGTAGATGACACCAAGCTGAACAGTGCAGTTGATACATTGCAAGGAAGGGAAGCCATCGAGAGGGACCTGGATAGGCTGGATAAGTAGGCCCATGAAAACCTAATGAGGTTCAATAAGGCCAAGTCCAGGGTGCTGCACTTGAGTCCGGGCAATCCCAGGTATTTATACAAAATGGAGGAAGATCTCCTTGAGAGCAGCCCTGCAGAGGCCCCATCTGGAGTACTATGTCCAGGCCTGAGGCCCCCAGCATGGGAAGGATGTGGAGCTCTTGGAGCAGGTCCAGGGAAAGGCTACTAAGATGATCAGAGAGCTGGAGTGCCTCTTCTATGAGGAAAGGTTGAGGGAACTGGGCTTGATTAGATTGGAAAAGAGAAGGCTTCAGGGAGACCTCATTGTGGCCTTCCAATACTTGAAGGGAGCATATAAACAGGAGGGGTAATGGCTGTTTACAAGGGTGGATAGTGACAGGACAAGGGGGAATGATTTTAAACTGAGACAGGGGAGGTCTAGGTTAGATATTAGGAGGAAGTATTTCGCACAGAGGGTGGTGACGCAATGGAACATGTTGCCCAAGGATGTTGTGGATGCCCCATCCCTGGAGGCATTCAAGGCCAGGCTTTGGGCAGCCTGGTCTAGTGTTTGGCGACCCTGCCCATGGCAGGGGGGTTGAAACTAGATGATCATTGAGGTCCTTTTCAACCCAGGCCATTCTATGATTCTATGAATCCCGGAGTTCCCCCAGGAGTTCCTCCTTTGGGGTTTTACGTGTTCCACTTACAAGCCAGTGCATTATTCTTTTGACATGATTCATTCTTAGTATTTAGATAGTTCTCCTGCCTGGCTTGCCAAGCGTTACAAGATGGAGGAAAAGCAAGGTGAGGAATGGTCTGCTCAGATGTAATAGCAGTAGTTGTGGAAAAAGGGAAAGAATCTACTTACCTTAGTAAAGCCCATTTGATCTTTGAGTAGACAGAGATCTCCAAACAAGATGCTCTCACCTCCACTGCCAACACTTAAATGAGGTATGCTTGCACCTGAGCTCCCCTGGGTTGGCTCAATCACTGGTTCAAGACATGACCTATCATTTCCCATGCAAGACTACACAAATCTATACACATTTATAAATTCTTCACTCTTTTGGAACACAGATTATAAGAAAATTTAGGAGTTCTATACAATTTTTAAATGTTTTTAATCCTTTGAGAAAACAGTTTAGTCCCTGCCTTTTAAAAGAGAGCTGAGCCATAGGAATAGCCAACAATTGGCAGAACATATATCGTCACAGGAAGGTGTGGGGGGCTAGGGGAACAAGGCAATGAGTCTCAGTTGTGCAGATGATCTGACAAGAGAAAAAGATTTACCAAATTTACCAAATTATAAAAAAAATATCACTTTACAGCTGTCTTATACTTACAGAACAAGATATTTTGTACTGTTTATTCTCAATGTCTTTTTTACACCTGTGATTGTTTTTTTATCACAAAAAATAACTAAATCTTATTTGGTACTATTACATTTTGTAGATTGTGTTGTTTTTTAAATAAGGCCACAACGTGAAGGGGAGGAGTTACCATCCCTGGCTGTGTTCAAGAGGCGTCTGGATGAGGAGCTACGAGATATGGTTCAGTAGCCTGTGGTAAAAATGGTAATGGGAGGACGGTTGGACTAGATGATCTTGCAGGTCGTTTCCAACCCTGTGATTCTATGATTCTATAATTCTAAAGACACTAAGTCACTTATGACAAAACTTCCCCTATCTGGAGCAGATTTACATGGTAGCTCATTGAAATGTCAAATGATTAAGTAGTAAGGAGTTTAGTATTATAAACTAGTAACTCCTGATAACTGGATGCTAGCACTATCCGTACCTTTTGCACTTGACTACATATGTGATGTTGATTACACTTGGTATAATGCAACACAGCAGTGACATGGAATTTTTCATTTACATTGTTTTAGTAACTTAGAAAAATAATTGAAACAAATGAGTAACAATTATAGAAAAGATGAATAAACAAGGAGATGGACATTTTGTAACATAAACTTAGAGTATACTTTAATGTACGTTTATACACGTACATGTGTAGGTACGTCAACTACAAATGCTCTTCCTAATATTTCAGACTATTTCTGCACCTGTTCAGTGCACTAGGGTGAACTGCATAATTCACAGTTTCACACATACAGTATTTACTCTAACATTCACTACATTAGTGTCTGCCAGATTCATTTTGGAACTGCAGTTTCTTATCTAAATTGACACCAACTATCCAATCACAGTACCATTTGAATTCCTGATGTGTCATACTGCATTATATTTTCTGTGTTACCACCCATCATGTTATATTGTGTAATGCAGAAAAACCAATGCGAATTGACATTACACAGAATGATGAAATCGAAGAGATTTAAAACTATGCAATGAGCTGAAGCAGAAATGTGACACACTGCAACCAAGGTGTAAATACCTATTTCCTCCAGATCATCAGCTATCAGCTAAAAACACACATGTTGGATGTTTTTGAGAATGAGATCTAAACATTTTTAGTATAATGCATAAGATGTTAAATTCCATATTTGATTGAATAGCAGGGAAAATTAAATTGATAGCTCTTACTTTTTCCTATTATTTACTCATCTATAAACAAGCATGGCCTTCACTAATATCATATCTGTTGTATTAACTATTTGCATACTTTAGGAAATGAATTGCATCTTATAATATTGAAGAAAGAGATTAAGCAAGTATCGCCTTCTTAATTTGACGAATAATATACATGTAGGGAGGTGAAGTGGCATTATCTAGTGCTATTAACAAAATATGAAAATAGTAGAGTAGGTCCAAGAACTTTGTTTGTTAGTAACAATCCCTGCTTCCTTAAACATGTTCTTTTCTTTCTAGTGAATTACAATAGATCTGACTTTGATTTTACATCTTTTACCTTGCCAGAATTGCCAGAAGCCAGAGAGGAAAGGTTGTTGCAACTCTGGGCCTCCAAGCCCAACCAATAGAAAGACCAAGAAAGTGATCCTAGTAGACACACAGATACACATGCATATATATGTACAAACGCCTATATATACATGTATGACTAGTCACATAGATGACAGAATCATAGAATCACAGAATTATAGAGGTTGGAAGGTATCTAGGGATCAGCAAGTCCAAACTCCCTGACAAAGCAGGTTCCCTACAGTATACAAAAGTGACAAGGTGGTTCTTGACACCAGAACCCCTTTGGGCAGTTTGTTCCCGTGCTCTCTCATCCTCATAGTAAAGAAGTTCTTCCTCATATTTGCATGGAACTTCCTGTGTTGCAGTTTCTGCCAGTTACCCCTTATTCTGTCACTGCACACTACTGAAAATAGCCTGGCACCGTCCATTTGACCCTCACACTTCAGATATTTATTAACAGTGTTGAGATCACCTCTCAGTTTTCTCTTCTCTAGGCTGAGCAGTACCAGGTCTCTCAGTCTTTTCTCATAAGAGAGTTGCTCCAGGCCCCTAATCATCATTGTGGCCCTCTGCTGTACTCTAGTTAGAGTTTCTTTTTTAACCGGGAGACTCATAACTAGACACAGTACTCAAGATGTTGCTTCACCAGGAGAGAGTAGTGGGAAAGATCGTATACCCCAACCTGTTGGCCATGCTGTTTTTAATGCAGCCCAGGATGCCACTGGCCTTCTTGGCTACAAGGGTACACCACTGGTTCATGGACAACCTGTTGTACACCAGGACACCTAAGTCCTTCTCTGCACATGTCTTTTCCAGCAGGTCATCCCCTCTCACAACTGAGCTCAGATCCTCTTTCCAATAGCTGCCTCTTGATGCCAGCCTTCCCAGTTGCTGGCACTTGGATATAGGAGTCCCCAGTGCTGCAGCCCTACTGCAGTTGCTGGTACAGGTCATCTCAAGCACACATACACAGACATACACAGATCTCACCCTTAGAGACTCTTAGGCCCCACTGTTTCTTCAGCAGCTGTCTGGGACTCTCTTAGTCCTTCTGATAACCAGTTCCATGGCTTCGTCCACAGAAAACCACACTCACTCTTACTCACAGACCACTTCACCTATTTGCTTGCTAAACTAACTCGACCTTCACTAGATCTCACAGGTTCTCTTGCTCACTTTCACTTGTGCCAGTTGCTGGCATTACAGACACATGGGCTACTGACAGCTGATCTAATTCTAATTGCTGGCACTTGGAACTCTCCTTGACACACACACAGGCACCCATACCTACATAAGAGCGAGAATCCCTCTCTCAGGAAAACAAAAATGAAGTTTAATCAGAAGACAGCACAGTATGCTGATCAGATACAGGAAGTAGTTGGATCAGTGTGCTGACCAGTCAATTACTTAAATGAAACAGGCAGTTTTACTCCAGTATATTTGTTTCCCTGCACTTGTTCCTCCCCATATTACCTAAATCTAACAGTTTTCCCTTTTTAGTTCCTCCTTTAAGCATCCTGGAGTAAATCTTGTGCAATCCCCAAGTGTTCTTGCCGTGAATCCTGTATGGAGCCCTGTGTCCCTAGAAAGACCCCCTCCTCAATCTGAAAGGTGCTGTGGATAACTGCTTCTATTGGGGTAGGTGTCACAACTAAGACTATGTGACTGATGCTTTCCTGGGGCAGTCCTGGCAGGGGCTGGGAAGGGCTTCTTTTTATGGGGGATTATTGGGTTTGTTGCTGTGTCTTGGTGCTGTTGTGTATGTATAGAGATGGGCCCTTAACAAGGGGTAGGTCTACTCCTGTGGTGGGCTAGATTAGGTATTATTCAGGTTAATCTGCCTGCTANAGCATTTTCTTTGTTCCAGTTTTTGAGGCAGATTATCAGCAATAAAGGGAAGCTAGAAATCACTCTACTAGCTTCTGGAGCTGGGAGCCAGTTTGTCAGTTCCACATAAACCCTTTTTTTTCTTTTTAAATAATTAAGAGATTGAGCAAAATCTATGGAGACAACAATTCAGTAATAAGAAAATCTGCAGAAACCATGTTCTTTTACTACTACTATATTACAAGAGAAGACCGGCTCTAAATTAGGAAAACTAAACATATGCTTATGTCTTTAGAACTTAAAACTATGGCAAGTGATGTGGGATTCTCAAGGAAAAATATGGTTTGAAAAAAAGAACTGTTTGGAAAAAATCTAATCTTTATCTATGAAGGCTGCAACTTGAGCTCCAGTTTCAACATTAATGTAAATAACTTTTCATAACGATTCACCTTCTATTTACATATCCTGAAACGATGCAAAATGTATTTGTACATACTGAAAGACATGCCTTTCATGTCTAAATTTGTCTAATATTTGACGAAAAAGAAAGTATTTCCCAGTTGTTTAATCATATTTGAGAATACATTTTCATTTTTTCACAGTTTCCTATTTTCTTTCTGCTCTCACTGCTATAGTGAACAACAAAATCACAGATGTATCTGTCATCTCCTCACCTCAAATAGCTTGTTAGATTATATGTGACCATTATGTGTGACTCCTAAAGATTAATAAATTCCAAATTTTATTCCTCATAGAGTGTATGTTATGGATGGAAAGTATTTGGGCATAATTACTTGTCCATTTTATGCACATATTAACGGGATATAAATGTAATATTGTGAAGCATTGTAATTTTGTAGATGGTTCTTTCGGCATATTCATTGTAATTTTAAATTAAGAGACTGTCTGTACTTTGCTATGAAACATATTTGCCAATTACAATCTGTCATTTATCTGTTCAATTAATTGATTCATCTTGACTGTGAAATATATAATTATGTAGGAGTAAATCAAAGTTTAAATAATGCAAAGAAACATGCCGTTATGAGCAGAAGATTTTCATCAATCCCATTACTACTATCTTAGCTCCATGAAACCGCCAGAGCTTTGAGAATGTAATGATTCTCAGACAGTCTCATCAAGCATTTCTAGTGCTAATAGGATAATAGAACCAATTGAAATTGTAGTTTTTCAGATTTCACCACTATAATATCAGCCAGAAAAATAAGTAGGTCATTCCAAAAGTAATGCCTCATATTTATTTCCATGGAAACTACAACAGATTCATAAAGCACAATAACACTATTTGATAGAGCAAGTTTTCATCTACAAAACATCATTTTTCAACATGGTCACCACCACTAGCTATGCGTTGTCTCCAGTGATGATCAAGAGCCTACATGCAGTGCTCATAAAAATCTGTACCAGCGGAGGGGGCCCGCTTTCGCCATTGCTGAAACACAACACCCACCACGTCAGAGTGCTCACATTCACTATCTGATCTCCATAAACATTCAGCAAGTGTCAATGAATGTCAGTGAGTGCAATTTTTTTCATATGGAGGAATTCTTTTCTACACCTTTGCTTCATGCAAGCTTCCGTATTGGATGCCATTTTGTCAGACTGCTCCTCTGCTGTCGTGGGTTGCATGGCAACAAAATTTAATGGAATATTGGTGGGAAGGTTCAACCTCTGCCATACCACCAGCATCATCCTCTGATATTGTGGGCCAACGTAACAAAAAAAAGGAAACATTACTTATATATTACATATATGAGCATCCCTCATATATTGTTGGAAATTGCAAAAAGCAAACTCAGAGCTTATTTTCAATATATCTTGTGCTCTATTTGCTCTTTGCAGATATTGTATAGATGTGCTAAAAGGTCATATAATAAGGAAGACAATGTTTTTATGGACAGAAAAATGGAATAATATATATATATTTTTATGTTTATGACAGAATAATGTAATTGTTTACTTACAGTTCACTTGGTTCCAGGCTAGAAAAAAGAGAAATCTACCAAATCAGAGAAATTGATGGATTATTCTGAAAAAGTGACACTGTCATCATTATATCAAGTTGCTGTCACACCAATTGACAATATGTGCATTTACAAGCAGGGATGATACAATATACTTACAAGTATGGATGATGTTCTTTATACAGCTATTATGTCAAAGACTAGGGAATCCTGCATAACTGCATCACAGTTTTAATCTACTGGACACTCAAACTATGCCAGGCAAGTGTGGCTGTTTAGAGCATTATTCTAAATTTCTTATATTAATTAAGTGAAAATGGGATTCACAGCACAATTACATTAGAAATATGGTAACATTAATGATTAAAACCCTTTTCTTACCTACGTGCAAGATCTGGAGAATAATCTCAAGGAAGACAAACAGCATTTTCCTTTATTGCATTCCGAAGGTAAATTAATTGTTTGTTTGTTGATATTTCCCATTACATTGTGATGGTATATCAATTACATGCAGTAAATATGTTTGTTCCAATGAAGAAAAAGTCCTTTTGACACTGTGTGAGGAACAGAAAGTAATAATATGACTATAAAAACAGTGAACTTGCAAATACACTGGAATATTTTTCCATATATTGAATTTTGGAAGAAAATAAAAAATGCATCCAAAAACCTCCTAGAAAGTGAACAAGGAAATTATATTTTGCTATACATTTCATGTGCCTCAATTTTCAATGCAGTTTCTATTGGCTCAATGAATTTAATGGATACAGACTTTAAGAATCAGAAAAAGTAACAATTTTTCTCAGACAAGCCTATGTTAGATTGCACTATTAAACAATGCCTTGCTAGAATATTTAGGATAGTTGTTAGTATTGATCTTCTAAATACACATACAGACAAAAAACCCCAACTAAATATATATATATGTATAATACTTAAAGAAGTTTCCATATTGTTTAAGATAAATGTTTAAGATAACTGTACATAGACACACTTTCATGATTGCAGATATGTCTAGGTAGTTACTTCTTAGTCTATGTAGATCAACATTAACTTTTTTGTTTCAGAAGAACAAAAATGCATTAAATAGGAGTAAAATGATCCTTTGTTTTCTTAATCTGTCATTGTATCGATTCTGAGATGAATTAACCGCATTTCCCCTTGTCCTATCGCTACCTGCCCTAACCAAAAGTCCCTCCCCAACTTTTCTGTAGGCACCCTTCAGGTACTGGAAGACCACTATAAGGTCCTCCTGGAGCCTTCTCTTCTCCAGGCTGAACAGCCTCAGCTCTCTCAGTCTGTCTTCATAGGGGAGGTGCTCCAGCCCTCTGATCATATTTGTGGCCCTCCTCTGGACCTGCTCCAACAGCTCCATGTTCTCCTTGTGTTGGGGGCCCCAGAACTGGACACAATACTCCAGGTGGGGTTTCATGAGAGCAGAGCAGCGATGCAGAATCAGCTCCCTCAACATGGCCATCACACTTCTCTTGACGCAACTCAAGAGATGAGTGATTGGCCTTCTGATCTGCAAAAGCACATTTCTGGCTCATGCTGAATCTCTCATCAACCAACATCCCCAAATCCTTCTCCTCAGAGCTGCTCTCAAGCCATTCTCTGTCCGACCTGTATCTGTGCTTGGAATTGCCCTGACCCAGCTTCAGGTCCTCACACTTGGCCTTATTGAACTTCATGAACTTGGCATGAGCCCACCTCTCAAGCCCCTCCAGATCCCTCTGGGTGACATCCCTTCCCTCTAGCACATCAACTGCACCACTCGGCACGGTGTTGTCTGCAAACGTGCTGAGGGTGCACTTGATCCCACTGTCCATGTTGCCTACAAAGATGTTAAATAACACTGGTCCCAACATCAATCCCTAAGGACTGCCACTTGTCACTGGTCTCCACTTGGACATTGGGTTGAGAGTAACTCTCTGAGTATGACCATCCGGCCAATTCCTTATCCAGTCAGTGGTCCATCCATCAAATCCATTTTTCTCCAATTTGGCGACCAGGTTATCGTGTGGGACAGTGTCAAATGCTTTACACAAGTCTGGGTAGATGATGTAAGTTGTTCATGCTTTATCCACTGACACTGTAACTCCATCATAAAAGGCCACCAAGTTTGTCAGGCATCATATTTTGGTCACTGAAGATGACCTTTAAAACAGAAGTAAAAAAATGTTTTTGTTTTTGGTTATTTTTTAACATGTACTAGTAAGGATCCTCAAATGTCTGCTTCTTGAGTGACACAGTGATGGCAAAAAAATCTAATTATATTGATCAAGTGATAGAGTAGCATGGAGTGAGGTCACCTGTTAGGAGATGCATAGAAAAAAGTCATGGGCTACAAGGTGGCAGGGAGCTTCCATTGTCTCCACTGATCATGGCACTCACCAAAAAAAGAGCGCCACAGCTCCTCTATTTCAGTTTTTGCTTTCTTGCATTTCATATACAACCTCTCTGATGGACTGTCTGGTATGAAAAGTCATAGAATATTAGAGGTGAATATGTGTGAAAGCATAGGGAAGGAATCATCTGCATGAGTCTTCTTCTCAGTGCTTTTGTCTACTCAGTGTGTGGGAACAGAGATAATACAGCTTACCTTTCTAGAAAGTGTGTTTAATTTGTTTCTACACCATTTTGAATTCATCATAACTACACCAGATGACTGGGTTATACCTACTTAGAATAAATCTCATAGGATGCTTTCATAAGCGCTGACTTCATAATATTTTAAAGGTAAGTCAGTATTAGATTTTCAAGCAACCAAGATTTAAATTCTTAATGCAGACAGTTTCTCATATTTCCAGTTAGAAAGTGATATGGCTATGGTTTTGTTGTTGTTGTTGTTGTTTGTTTTTTCTCTTTTTTTTTTTTTTAAATAAAAAGGGTGTTTAATAATGTAATAATAACACAGGTTTGAAAAGCCTAAGGAGATAACTAAATCTAAATTATGGATCTCTTTCACAGAATTCACAGTAGCCAGCACACTACATTGAAGATACACTAATGACTAGCAAGAAAAATTTTACTTCCTATAGGTTGCCTGGATTGCAATGTGGAATTGCCATTCACAGCCCCAGAGACCTGACTTGAGATGACTCTAAAATTCCACTGACCTGAATTAGTAGTCCTCAAAATTTCAAAACATTGTCCTTTTTATTTTTGATACTACAGTGAAATAAAAGAAAACACACCTAAGAATTTGTAGTCTGTAGTCTTCCATGACAACAGAAGCCATTATGCCCCGGGAAAAGCATTAGGTAAGGAATATTAAGTCTGCAACACTTGAAAAACTAGAAGTCAAGCATTCTATCTGAAATGTCATAATATCATGCATACTGTCTGAGTTTTGCTGTATTTTCCTTTTTAAAGGCACAGTCCAAACTGTTCTCTTCTAATCATCTGAATACTAGCTCCATGGTTCATGCTCATATGAAACTAAGACCTATAACACGCTACAAGATTTTTTGTATGCTAGTGAGTTTTTAGACCTAAAACAAAACAAGGAAATGCAGGAAACTATGCAAGGATTTGGAAAAAAAAATAGTAATAATATCAAGTAGAAAAATGGAATCTCTTTTTGAACACACTTACAAGGGTTTATCTGGAAGCAATATCTCTTGTTTTATATGTTGATCCATGATATCAGAGGCTCTCATAGTTTAATGAAGTATAAAGCAATAGCAGGATTTAATTACAGATTTTGCTAGGAAACCTCGATGTTGTTAGTCTCATCTTCAGGAAAACCTAAACATACTTCCTTTGCACATTCATAATATAGTCTGTCTATCCCTCACAGAGTTGAAATATTCAAACTGCAAATCAGTAAAGCACATAGTCTCCATAGTTTTAACTCACTAGCGCCATTTGAGACAAGCGAAAAGGCCTAGTTAACTTGACACAGAAGATACAAAAAAAAGGTTTTTTGGAGATGCAGCTGATTGTCAGTGAAATCCTTTATACCATTTGAAACTGTATCTCTGTTTCAGATCAGCAGCAAAGTTAAAGGCAGTTGGATGGAGTCCTTCCTTCAAAACAAACAAAAAATCTACATTAGATACTTTCAAATTTAGGTGCTTATGAACCACAAAATCACTCCATCAAGCAGAGGAGACAGGAAACTGGAATGGCTAAAGACTTGCTTGTTAAACTGAGGAATAAGAAGGAAATGTACAGGTAGTGAAAGCAGGGGTGAGTAGCCTGGGAAGAAAACAGGGAATCTATCCAGACATGCAGATATGAGATTGGGAAAGCCAAGGTGCACGTGGAAGGGAATTTGGCAAG
>JACDJE010000826.1:460669-473487 GCA_016647715.1 Pavo muticus | reverse complement strand
TTTTTTTTTTTTTTTTTTTTTTTTTTTTTTTTTGGTGTATGTCTGTGTGTGTGTCTGTGCAAAGGCAGGTTTTTTTTAATCGCATAACCTAGCTGAAGTCATGATTCACATTAGATGGGTAACTAAACTAAGTGTTAAAATAAAACATGATGAATTAACATCTTCTAGTTTATTATAGACTTTGCATATGTTGCATTTAAGTCTGTATTCTGTCATCCTGTTACTTTTCCAGAATGTTTTTTGTGGTCAGAATCAACTCCCTTCTTCTGGTTTAGATGAAACCATTTTTGGCCGTCTGGTAGACCTGTTGCAATCCAGAGGAGATATAATCCAGTGGATTTTGTTTAGACACTGTAATATTTTCTTCAAAGCCTCACTTAATTAATTCTTCCAGTACTTGTTATTTTTTCATTGAGGTAAAACTTGGTTCCTTCTCCAATATTCACCCAGTCTTAATGCATTTACTTCTATCTGCTGGTGAAGCAGTTAACAATTCCATCATTGTTGATTACTATCTAGAATTATTTAGTTAAATCTTTGTCACATTAATTTAAGCATTTGATGTGCAAGGTTGATTGAAAATTCAAAGCAATTTAAACACTTTGGCACTTTGATATTTTATGTCTCTGAATTCTTATGGTACGTCAGACACAAAGCTTGCTGCATTCTATTACTTCTTAATGAATTTCCCATGATATGAATTTGTTGAGTGTAGAAAGATGTACTGTATCAAAGTATCTCTCAAAAGGCACATCACAGCTCTGTACCCTAGTCCGGTAAAATAAAATAGCAGGTCCACATTTCCATGAGTCAAATCTCAAATGAATTTAGTTTGTCTTTATTTACAATGACGTGCACAATCTCTCTGTGATGGAATTAGAGCAAGAGAAGGAAAAATGCTAACCTTGCTCCAGAAGTATCGATATCTGTCTTTAGGGATTTATATCGTAAATCTCTTTCCAAGCAGAACTTCCCTTGTTGTCCAGTATTGCTGTCAGACTAAGTTAAGAACTAAAAAGTGAAGTGATGTAGCTCAGGTGTAATCTTTATTATGGCTACTAGAGTGTTTGAAATCCAAGATTTAAATTGTTCTTAAAGATATTGTTTATTGTAGACAAAACCTAAAGCAGCTAGTCTCTTGATTTCGGTGAAACTCTCAAGAAAGTATCTGAAGTTAGACTTGAATATATTTCATACCATTCAGTGCATATATGAAAAGAGCTAGTTAGCTTATAAAAGAACCTGTCAGTCATTTTTGACATTGCTTACTATCTGTTCACTGATTAGTCTGCATATCTAGTAAGATGCTTCAGTCTCTTTTTTACATTCCTTTTTATTTTTTGAAAGAAAAAAGTCCCTGTTTTGTGAATTCCTTGCAGCCCAACCTGGAGGAAAGTTGAAAAGACACGATATATCATAAGTATGATACATCCAAGAAAAGACCTGCATTGCATCCTCATGTGGAATACTATATAAATAAGAAATTGGACTCACAGTAGCATCCATACCTCAATAATCAGAAAATTATTTTGTATACAAAGGATAATAAGACAGATTATATATATACACATATTTAAACATGAATTTTAAGAAAGTATTGAATTTCTTAAAAAACAGCGCTGGGTAATTATAAAGAAAGATAAATATTTTTGGTATAACACACATTGTGTCCAGTGAGAAGAAATTCACATACATCAGTTATGATTATAATCTCAATTAAACATCTGCTCATGAAACAGCCAACGGTGCTATCATTAGTATAGAATGATTGAAAACAAACAAACGAAAAAAGAAAAAAAAAAAACAACTAAAAACTGCATTACCGCATTTAATCACCCAGATTTGTCATTTACAGTTCTTACTTTTTAACATGGGATTTAAACTGCATATTCTTAATATACTTAAGTTGTTAATTACCCATAAAGCTCATTACCTGAAGATACAATTTCAGTGAAGAGTATCTAGCAAATACTGACCTACTCATACATGACTACCAAGTGAAGATATCAGACAAAGTGTAGCTAACAGCAGCTTTTTAATATGGATGTTTGTCAGTCATTTAAATATTCTTCTGGGACAAAAATGTAAATGGTGATAAATTTAAGACCAACATTATTATTCTAATGCTCACTTTTGTATAGTAACTTTAAGAAATTAATGAATGCTTCTTCAATACATATGTTGTGAGGCACTTGCTATTCTAAGTAAATAAATGAGAAGATTTATACATGTTTCTCAGAAATATTAGTGGGCTAAGCCTGAACAATATGTATTTGAATTTACACAATTAACCCTTCTGATTGATGATATTTGTTTTGACTTGTTTATTCTCAATTGAATAAGTTACACTTCTGCAAGAAGATACAGATGGGCAGCAAAACAGAAAGCAGCTACTTGCAGTTCTTAGACTCTTAGCTGTTTCCATTCTCTGAATGGAAAATGATTATGTTTTCTCTAACACCATCTGAGCATGTACAAGATTCTGCATTTCTGTGTGAGAAGAGATGAGCAAATCAGAAAGAAGCAGACAGCAGGGTCTCTAAGAAGACTAGCAAGATTAGGAGATTAGGAACAAGAAACTGATATGTAGATAATATTTTAACTTCATGAACAGAAAGGCATATATATAAAATATATATATTTTTTTTTTCCTAGAGCCATAGAGAAAGACATACATTTTGCTGTAATTTTACGAGATGCTAAATTGAAAGATTTCTCCAGTAACTCTAATGGAAGAAATATGCCTTCCTGAGAAAGAGTAGATTTGCTTACATAAAATGCTTAATTTCATTAGAAGTTTTAAAAAAGCCCTTTGAGGACAGGTGTAGGAGTGACATGGGGTGTTCTCAATTCATTGCAAGATGACAACAACATGACCAAGCTGAGGTCCCCTCACTTTGTTTCCTAACATATATAAATAAAATATTGATTGCTTTTTCAAGCAGCAAAAATTATAACTAATTACATATTCGTGTGAGTGGTAGCTGTTTGACTTGTTGTGTCATTATGAGAACTAAGACTCCAGTCATTCTGATCATCAGATGCCAGACAAATTCATTCACATGTCAGACTACTTCTGTTTCTCTTAGTTTCAAGAAAAAAAAATGCCTTTCTCCTACAGCAATTCAAGGTTCTTCAAGGAGTTCTGCAAGAAAATACAGGTGCTCACTGCAATGAATCTGCGTTTGAACATGTACTGACAAATAATATCTTGCTTGAAACAATATTTTCTTCCTCCTTGAACTCCCCCTTATCTGCTGGTTGAATCTCAGCAATAATTGTAAAGAAAACCCATTTAAAAATAAATATAGAAATAAATAAAATAAAACACCCTCCAAACCCTGCCATACAACACAAAGAAATCCTGATCAAAATGTGGGTGGTTTCCATTTCATAGAAAATGTTGATATTACACAATGTGCTTTCATTTGACAATACTCAGTTTCTGTGATTTTTTTTTTTTTTTCCTTTTTTCCTGAAAGACAAGTCTAAAACAATCTCTAGTAAGTTTTTCTTTCCATGAGGGATCCGCTTCAGGATACAGTGACTAGCCTAGGCAATAAGAAACTGCTGGCTTACGACAGGGTCAGGTTTCCTCCTTGGATCAGGAACACTGGGGAAATTACCTTAATTTTCCTAAATGCCATCTGTTGCACTACAAAATTGGTACAATTTTTTCCTTTTGTACTTCGTCTTTATTTTCTTTTTTTCAAAAATTGTCAAAAATTTTAATTCTTAGGCTATTTATACAGTTGGATTACTCCTATTCATTTAGCAGAAAATCTCAAAGAAAGGAAGTGCTACTGGATTTTTATTTTATTTATTTATTTATTTTTTTTTTTGAGACAGCTCTGATAAATAAACAATCAAAGATTGTAAGGTGTTAAATATCTGGAAAACTAAAAGGTACATGAAAGAATATAGAAGTGCTGCAAAGATATTTTTTTCCCTCTGCTTTATGTCTTCGCAATCTCAGAAGAAACATTTTTGAATTATTGCACATCATGCACCATTTAAGTAAAACTTTGCTTAAATAGACAAGAGCTGGCTCACACAGGGATTTGACAGTCATATTTTTTTCTAAATTATTCATGTGGGAAATTTTTAAATATGTATCACTAATGTGATCTTTTAGCATGTAATTGATGAAATCCTGCCTAAAGACCCTCAGGAAAGTGATTTAGAAAGACAATTCTTTAAAATAATGTCTGTTACCTCTGATTTTCCCATGCTCTTACCAGTTAACACAGTACGTTCATCTATCCTTGAATTCATATTAATGCACTGAAGCTATGACCTAACCTTAACAAAGTTGCTTCAAATTGCCAACCATTAGAATGACTGTGTACTGTAGCTGAAACATCTTATTAGACATGAACCGCTTAATTGCTTTTCAAATGTGAAAGGATACTAGATATTACTTTTATAATTTCAACATATAGTCCAAAGATAGTTTACAAGTTTTGTATATTTTATAGTTAATGAATTACATGCTTTATTGAAAATAATCTTTTATGTCTATGTAAGTAGATTTTTTTTTTCTCTCTCTCTTCCTCATAAATAAGTACAGAATTTGAAGGAGATATACTGTATCTTAAATATTACAATGAAAACAACCACTGATTTTACTAATTAAATGATAAAAATGGTCAAAAAATCCACCAATTTCTAATTTGTTTCCTGCTACAATATTTGTGCAGAAATTGACATGCAAAGGCCACAGAACTTGTGGCCAAAAGAATGGCCTCTAACCTATACGGTTATCTGTCATATGGAGACTCCTATATAGAATGAACTAGAAGATATGCTGAAATAATGATTTATTGTGCAGTTAGGACTGATCCCAAAGCTTCTTCTGTAAACACAAGTACATCTCACCTCTAAGGAGGTGACAGCATTTTAAATGGCACTAAACAGGAAACAAAATCATTACTTATTTTTTATCTTTTGTCCCTGCAAGTAACCTGAAGGCTACAAGAAATGTTAACTTAATAAGTATTGCCACACTAACTTAATAAGTATTGCCCCTTTGTGACTGCCTTGGATATGGAAAATGTTCTAATGGAACTCTTTTTTTTTTTTTTTTCTTTAATCTCACTTAAGGAGTGAACATATTGCAACAGAACTGTATTTTCCTGTATAATATGGGTAAAATTATCAAATTTTCTCTGCCTAAAACATATTTTGGCTTTTTAAATTACTTCATTTCTTGCCTAATGTTAAAGATAGAGAAGAAGGTGAAGTTTTGTGCAGAGTTTCCCACTTACATTGTAATGAAGTTTGAAAAAATATAATATTCCAGTGTGAGGGAGGTACAAAAGCCAGCTGTGACCAGATCTAGAGTTTCTTAGCACAGAATAGTAAAACTTAGTTGTATTTGTAGTGGCTGTGGACAGCCATGCAGCAAAAATGTAATCAAGATCTAACAATTGAAATTCCTTTTCCCGAACCTGAAAATACTACCATAAACATTGAACAAATATATTAATTGAGAATGTATTACAATAAAAGGACAAGCATGCAGAAATGGAATAAGGACTCTTTTCTGTTCTCATAAATCATTTTTTGTTTCTTTTTTCTCTTTATTTAATTCTAGAAAAAAAAAANGACAACAATTCAGTAATAAGAAAATCTGCAGAAACCATGTTCTTTTACTACTACTATATTACAAGAGAAGACCGGCTCTAAATTAGGAAAACTAAACATATGCTTATGTCTTTAGAACTTAAAACTATGGCAAGTGATGTGGGATTCTCAAGGAAAA
Source organism: Pavo muticus (assembly GCA_016647715.1). Lineage (NCBI taxonomy): Eukaryota > Metazoa > Chordata > Aves > Galliformes > Phasianidae > Pavo > Pavo muticus. Next base: position 467,723 of record JACDJE010000826.1, on the reverse strand, counting down.
ATATGGTTTGAAAAAAAGAACTGTTTGGAAAAAATCTAATCTTTATCTATGAAGGCTGCAACTTGAGCTCCAGTTTCAACATTAATGTAAATAACTTTTCATAACGATTCACCTTCTATTTACATATCCTGAAACGATGCAAAATGTATTTGTACATACTGAAAGACATGCCTTTCATGTCTAAATTTGTCTAATATTTGACGAAAAAGAAAGTATTTCCCAGTTGTTTAATCATATTTGAGAATACATTTTCATTTTTTCACAGTTTCCTATTTTCTTTCTGCTCTCACTGCTATAGTGAACAACAAAATCACAGATGTATCTGTCATCTCCTCACCTCAAATAGCTTGTTAGATTATATGTGACCATTATGTGTGACTCCTAAAGATTAATAAATTCCAAATTTTATTCCTCATAGAGTGTATGTTATGGATGGAAAGTATTTGGGCATAATTACTTGTCCATTTTATGCACATATTAACGGGATATAAATGTAATATTGTGAAGCATTGTAATTTTGTAGATGGTTCTTTCGGCATATTCATTGTAATTTTAAATTAAGAGACTGTCTGTACTTTGCTATGAAACATATTTGCCAATTACAATCTGTCATTTATCTGTTCAATTAATTGATTCATCTTGACTGTGAAATATATAATTATGTAGGAGTAAATCAAAGTTTAAATAATGCAAAGAAACATGCCGTTATGAGCAGAAGATTTTCATCAATCCCATTACTACTATCTTAGCTCCATGAAACCGCCAGAGCTTTGAGAATGTAATGATTCTCAGACAGTCTCATCAAGCATTTCTAGTGCTAATAGGATAATAGAACCAATTGAAATTGTAGTTTTTCAGATTTCACCACTATAATATCAGCCAGAAAAATAAGTAGGTCATTCCAAAAGTAATGCCTCATATTTATTTCCATGGAAACTACAACAGATTCATAAAGCACAATAACACTATTTGATAGAGCAAGTTTTCATCTACAAAACATCATTTTTCAACATGGTCACCACCACTAGCTATGCGTTGTCTCCAGTGATGATCAAGAGCCTACATGCAGTGCTCATAAAAATCTGTACCAGCGGAGGGGGCCCGCTTTCGCCATTGCTGAAACACAACACCCACCACGTCAGAGTGCTCACATTCACTATCTGATCTCCATAAACATTCAGCAAGTGTCAATGAATGTCAGTGAGTGCAATTTTTTTCATATGGAGGAATTCTTTTCTACACCTTTGCTTCATGCAAGCTTCCGTATTGGATGCCATTTTGTCAGACTGCTCCTCTGCTGTCGTGGGTTGCATGGCAACAAAATTTAATGGAATATTGGTGGGAAGGTTCAACCTCTGCCATACCACCAGCATCATCCTCTGATATTGTGGGCCAACGTAACAAAAAAAAGGAAACATTACTTATATATTACATATATGAGCATCCCTCATATATTGTTGGAAATTGCAAAAAGCAAACTCAGAGCTTATTTTCAATATATCTTGTGCTCTATTTGCTCTTTGCAGATATTGTATAGATGTGCTAAAAGGTCATATAATAAGGAAGACAATGTTTTTATGGACAGAAAAATGGAATAATATATATATATTTTTATGTTTATGACAGAATAATGTAATTGTTTACTTACAGTTCACTTGGTTCCAGGCTAGAAAAAAGAGAAATCTACCAAATCAGAGAAATTGATGGATTATTCTGAAAAAGTGACACTGTCATCATTATATCAAGTTGCTGTCACACCAATTGACAATATGTGCATTTACAAGCAGGGATGATACAATATACTTACAAGTATGGATGATGTTCTTTATACAGCTATTATGTCAAAGACTAGGGAATCCTGCATAACTGCATCACAGTTTTAATCTACTGGACACTCAAACTATGCCAGGCAAGTGTGGCTGTTTAGAGCATTATTCTAAATTTCTTATATTAATTAAGTGAAAATGGGATTCACAGCACAATTACATTAGAAATATGGTAACATTAATGATTAAAACCCTTTTCTTACCTACGTGCAAGATCTGGAGAATAATCTCAAGGAAGACAAACAGCATTTTCCTTTATTGCATTCCGAAGGTAAATTAATTGTTTGTTTGTTGATATTTCCCATTACATTGTGATGGTATATCAATTACATGCAGTAAATATGTTTGTTCCAATGAAGAAAAAGTCCTTTTGACACTGTGTGAGGAACAGAAAGTAATAATATGACTATAAAAACAGTGAACTTGCAAATACACTGGAATATTTTTCCATATATTGAATTTTGGAAGAAAATAAAAAATGCATCCAAAAACCTCCTAGAAAGTGAACAAGGAAATTATATTTTGCTATACATTTCATGTGCCTCAATTTTCAATGCAGTTTCTATTGGCTCAATGAATTTAATGGATACAGACTTTAAGAATCAGAAAAAGTAACAATTTTTCTCAGACAAGCCTATGTTAGATTGCACTATTAAACAATGCCTTGCTAGAATATTTAGGATAGTTGTTAGTATTGATCTTCTAAATACACATACAGACAAAAAACCCCAACTAAATATATATATATGTATAATACTTAAAGAAGTTTCCATATTGTTTAAGATAAATGTTTAAGATAACTGTACATAGACACACTTTCATGATTGCAGATATGTCTAGGTAGTTACTTCTTAGTCTATGTAGATCAACATTAACTTTTTTGTTTCAGAAGAACAAAAATGCATTAAATAGGAGTAAAAGGATCCTTTGTTTTCTTAATCTGTCATTGTATCGATTCTGAGATGAATTAACCGCATTTCCCCTTGTCCTATCGCTACCTGCCCTAACCAAAAGTCCCTCCCCAACTTTTCTGTAGGCACCCTTCAGGTACTGGAAGACCACTATAAGGTCCTCCTGGAGCCTTCTCTTCTCCAGGCTGAACAGCCTCAGCTCTCTCAGTCTGTCTTCATAGGGGAGGTGCTCCAGCCCTCTGATCATATTTGTGGCCCTCCTCTGGACCTGCTCCAACAGCTCCATGTTCTCCTTGTGTTGGGGGCCCCAGAACTGGACACAATACTCCAGGTGGGGTTTCATGAGAGCAGAGCAGCGATGCAGAATCAGCTCCCTCAACATGGCCATCACACTTCTCTTGACGCAACTCAAGAGATGAGTGATTGGCCTTCTGATCTGCAAAAGCACATTTCTGGCTCATGCTGAATCTCTCATCAACCAACATCCCCAAATCCTTCTCCTCAGAGCTGCTCTCAAGCCATTCTCTGTCCGACCTGTATCTGTGCTTGGAATTGCCCTGACCCAGCTTCAGGTCCTCACACTTGGCCTTATTGAACTTCATGAACTTGGCATGAGCCCACCTCTCAAGCCCCTCCAGATCCCTCTGGGTGACATCCCTTCCCTCTAGCACATCAACTGCACCACTCGGCACGGTGTTGTCTGCAAACGTGCTGAGGGTGCACTTGATCCCACTGTCCATGTTGCCTACAAAGATGTTAAATAACACTGGTCCCAACATCAATCCCTAAGGACTGCCACTTGTCACTGGTCTCCACTTGGACATTGGGTTGAGAGTAACTCTCTGAGTATGACCATCCGGCCAATTCCTTATCCAGTCAGTGGTCCATCCATCAAATCCATTTTTCTCCAATTTGGCGACCAGGTTATCGTGTGGGACAGTGTCAAATGCTTTACACAAGTCTGGGTAGATGATGTAAGTTGTTCATGCTTTATCCACTGACACTGTAACTCCATCATAAAAGGCCACCAAGTTTGTCAGGCATCATATTTTGGTCACTGAAGATGACCTTTAAAACAGAAGTAAAAAAATGTTTTTGTTTTTGGTTATTTTTTAACATGTACTAGTAAGGATCCTCAAATGTCTGCTTCTTGAGTGACACAGTGATGGCAAAAAAATCTAATTATATTGATCAAGTGATAGAGTAGCATGGAGTGAGGTCACCTGTTAGGAGATGCATAGAAAAAAGTCATGGGCTACAAGGTGGCAGGGAGCTTCCATTGTCTCCACTGATCATGGCACTCACCAAAAAAAGAGCGCCACAGCTCCTCTATTTCAGTTTTTGCTTTCTTGCATTTCATATACAACCTCTCTGATGGACTGTCTGGTATGAAAAGTCATAGAATATTAGAGGTGAATATGTGTGAAAGCATAGGGAAGGAATCATCTGCATGAGTCTTCTTCTCAGTGCTTTTGTCTACTCAGTGTGTGGGAACAGAGATAATACAGCTTACCTTTCTAGAAAGTGTGTTTAATTTGTTTCTACACCATTTTGAATTCATCATAACTACACCAGATGACTGGGTTATACCTACTTAGAATAAATCTCATAGGATGCTTTCATAAGCGCTGACTTCATAATATTTTAAAGGTAAGTCAGTATTAGATTTTCAAGCAACCAAGATTTAAATTCTTAATGCAGACAGTTTCTCATATTTCCAGTTAGAAAGTGATATGGCTATGGTTTTGTTGTTGTTGTTGTTGTTTGTTTTTTTTTTTTTTTTTTTTTTTAAATAAAAAGGGTGTTTAATAATGTAATAATAACACAGGTTTGAAAAGCATAAGGAGATAACTAAATCTAAATTATGGATCTCTTTCACAGAATTCACAGTAGCCAGCACACTACATTGAAGATACACTAATGACTAGCAAGAAAAATTTTACTTCCTATAGGTTGCCTGGATTGCAATGTGGAATTGCCATTCACAGCCCCAGAGACCTGACTTGAGATGACTCTAAAATTCCACTGACCTGAATTAGTAGTCCTCAAAATTTCAAAACATTGTCCTTTTTATTTTTGATACTACAGTGAAATAAAAGAAAACACACCTAAGAATTTGTAGTCTGTAGTCTTCCATGACAACAGAAGCCATTATGCCCCGGGAAAAGCATTAGGTAAGGAATATTAAGTCTGCAACACTTGAAAAACTAGAAGTCAAGCATTCTATCTGAAATGTCATAATATCATGCATACTGTCTGAGTTTTGCTGTATTTTCCTTTTTAAAGGCACAGTCCAAACTGTTCTCTTCTAATCATCTGAATACTAGCTCCATGGTTCATGCTCATATGAAACTAAGACCTATAACACGCTACAAGATTTTTTGTATGCTAGTGAGTTTTTAGACCTAAAACAAAACAAGGAAATGCAGGAAACTATGCAAGGATTTGGAAAAAAAAATAGTAATAATATCAAGTAGAAAAATGGAATCTCTTTTTGAACACACTTACAAGGGTTTATCTGGAAGCAATATCTCTTGTTTTATATGTTGATCCATGATATCAGAGGCTCTCATAGTTTAATGAAGTATAAAGCAATAGCAGGATTTAATTACAGATTTTGCTAGGAAACCTCGATGTTGTTAGTCTCATCTTCAGGAAAACCTAAACATACTTCCTTTGCACATTCATAATATAGTCTGTCTATCCCTCACAGAGTTGAAATATTCAAACTGCAAATCAGTAAAGCACATAGTCTCCATAGTTTTAACTCACTAGCGCCATTTGAGACAAGCGAAAAGGCCTAGTTAACTTGACACAGAAGATACAAAAAAAAGGTTTTTTGGAGATGCAGCTGATTGTCAGTGAAATCCTTTATACCATTTGAAACTGTATCTCTGTTTCAGATCAGCAGCAAAGTTAAAGGCAGTTGGATGGAGTCCTTCCTTCAAAATTAACAAAAAATCTACATTAGATACTTTCAAATTTAGGTGCTTATGAACCACAAAATCACTCCATCAAGCAGAGGAGACAGGAAACTGGAATGGCTAAAGACTTGCTTGTTAAACTGAGGAATAAGAAGGAAATGTACAGGTAGTGAAAGCAGGGGTGAGTAGCCTGGGAAGAAAACAGGGAATCTATCCAGACATGCAGATATGAGATTGGGAAAGCCAAGGTGCACGTGGAAGGGAATTTGGCAAGTGATGTGAAAAAGAAGAAGGGATTCTACAGATACATTGGTCAGAAGAGACAGACCACAGAGAGGGTACCCCCCTCTGATAGGTTAGAATGGAGAACCAGCTTTCTCAGACATGGGGGAGGCTGAGGTACTCACCAAGTTCTTTTCTTCAGTCTTCACTGGCAGTCAGGATTCCTGTGCCTCTCACATCCTTGAACCTCTAGGCAGGGGTTGAAGGAGCCTTCCACTGCAAGAGGAGAGAAAGTCAGAGACTGCCTCATGAGACTGGATGTGTACAAGTTCATGCATCACAGGATCCTGAAGGAACTGGCTGCTATGGTTGCCAAGCCACTCAGCATCATATCTGAAAATTCATGGTGAAGTCTCCAGTGACTGGAAAAATGGAAACAGTGAGCCTCATGTCTGTGCCTGGGAATATCATGGATCAGAACCGCCTGAAAGAGATGCTAAAGCACAGGTGATTGGTGGTAACCAACATGACTTCATCAAGGGTATGTCATGCCTGACAAACTTGGTGGCCTTTTATGATGGAGTTACTGTTAAAGGAAGAGCAATTGATGTCATAACAAGAAGAAAATACAAGAAAAATAAATGGAATTGCACAGACTAAATTTAACTCTGTCTCAGTTGAAACCAGGATAGTCAGTGAACATATTTCTGAGTGGAAAAGAAGCAACCCTGACATCATACAGTTATAGAAATTTTGGCTAACCTCCAGAGGTCATCTAGTTCTGATTGAAGAAGGACTGTTTCTAAGCTTGGATTGATTTCCTGCGTTGATTTAAATGCTTTTATATGGATTGCAAAAGGAAAATGTCCATTATCTTTCCAGTTGCCTTAATCTACAATTTCCTGGATCCTTTTTCTTATTCTTTCTGAAGACAGACATATATCTAGGCTTTTGTAGATGTCAGACACCTTCCTGAATGAACAGTAAATTTCAGAACCCATCAGTTTTTTCAGCATCGTCAAATACATCATGTCTGGCCTCATGGGCTGGAATACATGCAGCTTTCTCAACTAATCTCTAACGTACTGCTGCCCAGCCCTCTCCTTCCCAAACCAAACTGATGTCTCCAGAAGTGTGGGAATAGCTTTTGTGTATGGAGGATTAAAAAAAA
>JACDJE010000826.1:442343-460055 GCA_016647715.1 Pavo muticus | reverse complement strand
ACTAAGATGATCAGAGGGCTGGAGCACTTCTCCTATGAAGAAAGGTTGAGGGAACTGGGCTTGTTTAGATTGGAGAAGAGAAGGCTTCAGGGAGACCTCATTGTGGCCTTCCACTACTTGAAGGGAGTGTATAAACAGGAAGGGGAATGGCTGTTTACGAGGGTGGATAGTGATAGGACAAGGGGGAATGGTTTTAAACTGAGACAGGGGAAGTTTAGGTTAGATATTAGGAGGAAGTTTTTCACACAGAGGGTGGTGACGCACTGGAACAGGTTGCCCAAGGAGGTTGTGGATGCCCCATCCCTGGAGGCATTCAAGGTCAGGCTGAATGTGGCTTTGGGCAGCCTGGTCTAGTGGTTGGCGATCCTGCACATAGCAGGGGGGTTGAAACTAGATGATCATTGTCATCCTTTTCAACCCAGGCCATTCTATGATTCTATGGTATGATTCTATGAAATAAAGGTCATTGCACATTATCAGTTGTATATTACCAATAACATTTTCATATTTTGATTTGACCAGAGTAAGCTTAAGATTTTTTCCAAAGTACTTGTTGGATCCTTATCTATCTAAAATACAGACCTCCAGCCCTGAAGTTCACAGAGTAGCTGATAACAATAATAGATTGTCATTCCCTTCATATCAGCTGCGGTTTTCAAAAAAAGTTGATTACAGAAGACAGAGGTATCTCATACACTCCCTTAATTTCTTTACTTTCCTTCTTAAATATTGCCCCTATTTGATGTCACAAGAGAGCAGCAGGGGAGACCACTGAGGCAGACATTTTTCCAGACAAAGTAGGTCTTTTGACAAAATATCAATTATTAAAAATTAGATTCACTCTATTTCCAACACCAAAGAGAATTTGAATTCACATTTTAGTGCATCATCATCTCATCATTTTTATTTCGTCACATGTCTAGCAAAGTGGTATTGGATCTTTAAAAAGTCACTTTAGCCCTTCAAAGGAAAATAGAGAACAAGAACAGATACATATTTAAAGAGGAATAGAAAGACAGGACTTTATAAAATATCAAGGTTCATTTTGATTAGTTTCTCAGGATATAATTATCTGTACTGTGCATTCAAATTGTAGTGCATATATTTCTGGTGACACTGGGAGTCAAAAGTCTAAGTATCTGTATGTATCCATGTTTATGTTTGGCAGAACAGAGGCTATAGGTATACACGTGTTCCACACATGTATCTGGGCACACACAAAAATATGTAAAAGCAATGGGCATGGAAAAAAAAAAAAAGAGAGAGAGAGAGAGAGAGAGAGAGAGAGAGAGAGTACTGAAGTCCAAGAAAAGAAAAGTAAAAAAAAAAAAAAAAAAAAAAAAATAGAATGGAAGTAAACTATTGCCTGGAATAATTTTTATTTAGTTTATTGGAGGGAATTATACATAGCTAATGATCATTTCATTATTTTCTTTATTACGCAGACAGAAAAACTGATGATAATTCCTGGAGGAAACATAATCATAAACTGAGAAAAAAATTCCATTTATTAAGAAATGAAGCAAGATGTTAAATGGCAGCCCCAAGTAGAAAGTCATGACCACTGGCAATATTCTGTCATTCACATTCCCCTGTGAATTAATTTGCCATAAACATTAGAAATATCATCCTCCATGTCAAAACCCAAATCATTAGATACGTATCTAGAGGATGAAAGGGAATTAGAGAGTTACAGTTTTGTAATCACACTATTCAGCAACAGAATACCTTGGAATTCTAATTCATCATTTAAACTAATTTATATTTGTCTATTAAGTTTATATACTCCATTGGTGCAAAGAAAATAAAAAGAGAAGAGAGAGGATTTTGTGTGAGAGAGAAATGCAGTATTTTATTATGGAGAGTTGGACAGCTAAACAGACATTTAATTTACATGGAAAAGGACAGAATATGCTGCCTTTTGACAGAAAAAAATTATTTTCATTTTGTTGTTTGGTTGATTGATTCTGTCTCTTTTATTCTGATATTCCAATAAGATTCAGTCCTTATTTCTAAACAAAGCATCTGGGAAAACAAGGAAATGTGAGACACGAATAAATGTGAACAAAATTAGCCACCCAAAATTTAATGTACTCAATTCTGAAATTCAAATATAAACCTCCTTCATATTTAATGTTGCCATGAATCTGTTTTTAACAGCTTACAGCTTAGCTTTTATTTTATTCCTGGCTTTTCCTCAGTTTCAGTGTAATCCTTTCTGAGACTGAGCTGGAAAACATGCTCCATTAACATATATATACATATAAATATATAAATTGTATGTGTGTATGTGAGCGAGATGAAAATGAAACAGGATTCTTCCAGTAATCAATTAAATGTTTTTGTTTTTTTAAACGAACTAGATCTGACATGTTCCACCAGCTAAATTTGCTAAGAGAAAAATGAGAACAAAGTTAAAAAGCCTTATTTAAATGCACAAAAGTTAGTTTAGTCATGATGAAAATAGCATCTGGTAACCCTGTTGCTGCTGTGCAGACTATATAAATCCATAAAATTTAACAAAGCTGCCTAGGCAAGAGGTGAAAATGTATAAATTTAACAGATAAATCTTTCCAAAAACTTCTTTTTGTTATATTTTACATCTCAGCTTCTTGGCATCTAAAGTTTCCACCTGAAATCTTAATTTAAGTCCATCACAGAGCTACATGAATGCATATATATATATATATTACATTTTAAGAAATCTTCAGAAAAAAAATCTTTGTTAACTTGTGGAATCTGTGAACGTCTACCTTTTCTTTCTATAAATAGAGTGGAATAACACTGAAAACTCATACCAGCTGAATTTCAAAATATTGTATATATTTATTTAATCCAGTTTTATTCCTTCATTATGTCAATATTTTTGTCGTTTTGCTGTGAGATAAGTTGATTCCTTGTTTCTACACATGTGTGGAGTAATGAGAATGGCTCATTAATCTGGATACAACATCAAAATCATTCAAATAAAAATTGCTTTACCCTAAATAGATGCTTATAGTCTTATGAAGGATTGTAATTCCAGGAAAGGATTATTCAATGCTCGGTATTAAATTTAATTCCAGATTTAGGTATGCAAATTTGCTGCCTGCAATTCACTTTTCTCTGTGTGTGATATATGCCTAAACTTTCACTACAGTTGATGAAGAACTGTTTTTGCAGTTAATAAAGCCTATTTTATCTGAAAGTAAACAAAGAAAACAACAACAACAAAACAATACCTAAACATTATATGATTCACTCTGTTTTGTTTTCATTTTTTTTTCTTTTTCTTTTTTTCAGATATCTCACAGTTTGAATTCTAAATTGTAAGTAGAATTATAGAATCATCAGATAGCTGAAATTGGAAGGCATCTCTGGAAATAATATAGTACAATCCTCCTGCCGAGAGCACTTCAGCAAAACAGATTGCTCAGTCCCCTGTCCAGGTGAGTTTTGAATAGCTTCAGGAATGGAGACTCCAAAGCCTCTCTGGACAATGTGATCCAGTTATTGAACACTCTCACTGTAAAAAGTCTATTATGATACAATGTGCTGTGTTATGATTTTTTGAGGGGGAGTAGGATTTAGTGTTCAGAGCAAGCCATTGCAGAACAAAAGTCTATAAATTTGCTCAGAAATATCTGAGACAAGTGAGACAAACCCTGTGGTTTCCAAAATGTGATAGTGTACTTGCTGTGTCCCCCTGCCACCTGACTCTTCCCTTCTAAATTTGCTCAGGCAATAACCATCAGAGCTTTTCATAATGGCTACATACAGCTAGAGATAATAATACAGTAGCCAAGAGCTAATTGAGCATGTGCGAACTGAAGTACAGCAGGAATAAAAATACAACTATGGGCCAATAATCTTAACCCACTAATAGGGCAAAGTCCAGAGTCTGTCAAAATCTCCTGCATAACAGTGGGCTGCATTCTAGGATATCCTCTTGGCTAGAGACACTTCTCAAGGTTACTCCTGGAGACTGAAAGATTCCTTATCCACACTAGATCTTTGTTAAATGACTATTATCTTGATGAACATTTACAGACTTTGCTAAACTGCATCTCAGATTAATTGGGCACATAATCTTTTAGGGCTATTTAAGATTGGATCTGGGCACACCCAGATTTCTCTGAGAAGGTGTTTGGAAAGCAAGGAGTTCCATGCTGAACCTCATGATTCAATGTGAAAGTCTCCTTGACAATTTTGTCTGATCCTGTCCTCTACGCAGTAAAGAACCAAGAGTACCTTGCCATCAAGTTCTGTTAAATCATTGCCTCAGTTAACACTGAAGGTTGTTAATTCAGTATTTTATATCAATAAAATATATGGTTATTTCTTTCTTACAAATGAATTTTGTCACTCATCAGCAATCCAAAGTGATGATAAGAAAGAAAAGGACTGCTTTTGAACTGCAGAACATTCACAGCAGAACGGGCAATTCTAAACCTCAATTTATTTAAAACTGAACTTCTTTACAAGTGATTACCAACTTACTGAGTATTCTGAAAAGTCTATTCTCTCCTTTCCTTCTTTTATTTTTCAGAAGACTGTAGGTTTGTCTCCTGCCTGGTTTGCCAGGAGTTCCACATGCGTGAGGTGTGAGCAGGTGGATGAGCTGCTCAGCCTGGTGGTGGAGGTCAAGGAGGTGGTGGAGAGACTAAGGACCATCAGGGAGTGTGAGCAGGAGACTGACTGGTGGAGTGACTCGCTGGTGTGCCGAAGGGAAATGTGCCAGGGAGATACCCCCAGAAAAGTCGTGGACCCCCTGCTCTGTCACAGTCGGACAGATCTGACAGATGAGGAGAGTTGGAAGAGAGACCCAGCTTGGTGTCATGGGTGCACCCTCTGCCGGTTCACTCCTCTGATTATTACCTGTCATTTATAGTTCAGTCAGGCAGTGATGAAATCACTCAGGGAAGCCTTCGAGTTATCAAAAGAGATTTCAGGAGTTTAGGGCAGTTGGTTGAAACAGTGGGAGAGCAAGTCGTATTTTCCTCTCTCCCTTCTGGGGTGATGAGGGATATGGAGCGGTCTGGGAAAATGTGGGCTTTGAATAAGTGGCTGAAAGATTGGTGCCGCCATAGGAACTTTGGGTTCTTTGACCAAGAGGCGGTTTACTCGGCACCTGGCCTGATGGCTGCAGATGGGTCTCGTCTGTCTCTGAGGGGAAGGCAGATCCTAGCCCAGGAGCTGGAGCTGGCCGGGCTCGTTGAGAGAACTTTAAACTAGGTATGAAGGGGAAGGGGATAAAATGACGCTCACTGGGGTGGAGTGAGTAGTTCAGGGATTTCAACTAGATTAGATGGGGGAAGAGGGTGGAGGTCAATGGGACAGAGAAGGGCTTGGGGATGTTGTCACTGTAGGAGATTGCAGGAAAAAACCTCTGGATTGTCCTGTAGGATCTTGCGAATTCCCCACCTGAAATCTTACATCCCTGTAGGGGTACTTGCACCTGCTGCTTCCCTAAAATGTCTGTATACTATTGCACACAGTATGGGAAATAAACATGAAGAGTTAGAGTTCTGTGTGCGTCGCCAGACCACAGTCTCATTGTGATCACTGAGGCATGGTGGGACAGCTTGCATGACTGGAATGCTGTCATGGATGGCTACTTGCTTTTTAGGAAAGACAGGCTGGTGAGGAGGGGAGGTGGAGTTGCTCTTTGCATGAGAGAGCAGCTAGAATGTATCAAACTTCACCTGGGGGAGAGTGATGTGCTAGTGGAGAGCTTGGGGGTGAGAATTAAGGGGCAGGCTAGTATGGGTGACACTATTGTGGATGTATATTATAGGCCTCCTGATCAGGAGGAGGAAGTTGATGAAGCCCTCTACAAGCAGCTGGGAGCAGCCTTGCAATCCCAGGTGCTGGTTCTTATGGGGGACTTCAATTATCCAGATATTTGCTGGGTAAGCAACATGGCCAGGCATACACACTCCAGATGGTTCCTGCAATGTGTTGAAGATAATTTTATGATGCAGGTGGTGAAGGAGTCAACAAGGTGGGGGGTGCTTCTGGACCTGGTTCTTTCCAACAGGAATGGGTTTGTTAAGGATGTGAAGGTTGGGGGCAGCTTGGGATGTACCAATCATGGGATGGTGGAGTTCAGGATCCTGAGTGGAAGAAGCAAACCAAAAAGTAGGATTGCTACCCTGGACTTTAGGAGAGCCAATTTTGATCTCTTCTGGGACCTACTTGGAGCTATCCCATGGGCTAGGATGTTAGAAGGTAAGGGGGCCTGTGAGAGCTGGTCAGCATTTAAACAGCGCTTCTTCCAAGGTCAGGATCAGTGCGTCCCTATGAGTAAAAAATCAGGTAAGGTTGGCAGAATACCTGCCAACTCATGCATAAACTGAAAGGGAAGAAGAAGATCCATGAAATGTGGAAAAAGGGTCTGACCACTTGGGAAGAATATAGGAATGTTGTCAGGGCCTGCAAGGATGCCATGAAGAAGGCTAAAGCCAACCTGGAACTGAATCTGGCAAAGGAGATAAAGGATAACAAGAAAGGCTTTTTTAAGCATGTCAACAATAAAAGCATACTAGGGAAAATGTGAGTCCCCTACTAAATGAGGGAGGTGTTCTGGTAATGGGGGTGTCTCGCTCCAATTTACAGGAGGGAGATGAGGTTCTTTTAATGTATGTATACCCGACGTGAGATTAAGAAACAATGGTTCAAATGTTGGTCCAACCAGTTTATTGCAAATCTTAGTCAGGGAGATGGGGAAGGGGAAGGCGGACACTATTACGAATTAGGGTGATGGGGAAGGGAAGGCGGGCGATAGGAAAGATAGGAAATAGAAGCAAGGAGTCTTTATAGGAAGCAAGAGGGAGATAGTCACCACCAAGGGTCCAGCGAGGTTTGTAGTTCAGTCTTCAGTAGAGATGGGTCATCGGGCGTTGTTCCGTTGACGATGAAGGTGACCATGGTGATGACAGCAATGATTGCGAATGGTGACTACGGTGACAGCTGTGAACACCGAACACCACACAACGTGATGATTTCCAATGGCAGTATTTATAAGTCCAAAGTGGTTGAGTCAGCTCTTTTTGGAGTGACAGCTTCTGGCTTTTGGATCTCAGCAGGAACTCCTTTGTTCCATCTTCCAGGCCTTGCCAGCAGATAAGAGGGAGTATGGAGGCGCCAACTTGTATCTTGTCTTCACAGGATACAATGGTATCACCCCACGGTCTCCCATAGCAGACAGGAGTTATCTGGTCACAGGACAGATCTTCCACCAGTAAACAGTCCCGTAAACAGTCCAGTAAACAGTCCTGAGCACTCCCTTCCGAAGGCAAACAGCTTCAAAGAAATGCTTTCAAATGTAAAATTGTCCAGATAGTGATGTTGATTGCCATACAGCAACACCCACCTCTCATCTCCTAGAGTCTTATCGCAAGGAATACCTCAGGAAGCAAACTTTGAGCCAGAAACAATAAAGAAGGATTCATACAGGGGGATGCTGAGAAGGTGGAGATACTGAATGCCTTCTTTGCTTCTGTCTTCACCACAAGGACTGCCCCTCGGGAATATTGGACCTTGGAGGTAAGTGAGAGAGTCTGGGGAATGGAAGGCTCCACTTTGGTGAGAGAGGAGATGATCTGAGACCATCTAGGCAACATCAGTGTACATAAATCCATGGGTCCAAATGGGATGCATCCATGTGTGCTGAGGGAGCTGGCAGAGGTGACTGCTGAACTGCTCTCTATCATCTTTGAGAAGTCTTGGAGAATGGGAGAGGTGTCTGAAGACTGAAGGATAGCCAGTGTCACTCCGGCCTTCAAAAAGGGCAAGAAGAAGGATCTGGGAAAGTACAGACCAGTCAGCCTCACCTCCATTCCTGAAAAGATGATGGAACAGCTTGTTCTGGATGCCATCTCCAGGCAATTGGAAGAGAATAGGGTTATCAGGAGTAGTCAGCATGGGAGATGTCATGCTTGACCAACCTGGTAGCCTTCTATGATGTTGTCACTGGCTGGGTGGATTGGGGGAGAGCAGTGGATGTAGTCTACCTTGATTTCAGCAAGGCATTGACGCTGTCTCCCATAACATCTTTATAATGAAGCTGAGGAAGTGTGGAATAGATGAGTGGACGGTGAAGTGGGTTGAGAACTGGCTGAATGGCAGAGCTCAGAGGGTTGTGATTGGAGGCACAGAGTCCAGTTGGAGGCCAGTATTTAGCAGTATTCCTCAGGGGTTGGTGTTGGGTCCAGTCTTGTTCAGTATCTTCATCAGTAACCTTGATGAGGGGATAGTGTCCACCCTCAGCAAGTTTGCTGATGATGCGAAGCTGGGAGGATTGGCTGACACACCAGAAGGCTGTGCTGCCATTCAGCATGACCTGAACAGAATGGAGAGTCAGGCAGAGAGTAACCAGGTGAGGTTTAACAAAAGCAAGTGTAGAGTCTTGAACCTAGGGAGAAATAACCACATGCACCAGTACAGGTTAAGGGATGACGTGCTGCCAACAAAATTGCATTTTGTGGGAAAGTATAAACTAACTTTAACAAAAAAGCTCCAGACAAGCATTGAACATTTTCAGAGATGTACAGTAAAGTTTTGGGGCTTGTATGTAGCACTGTCCTATTTAGTTTAGTTTAAAGATATAAACAGCAGAACTCAGAAAGAAGCTAGAATTCTTATTTCTCAAGCATGATAGTTACAGGTATTAAAGATCCTGTTATATGTATTTTATAGGATGTATAAGAAGTACTGCTTAGGGAGTAATAGTAAGCTTTTTTTTCAAGATTGCAGATTTGAATTCTGTCCTCCATTTCTAGCTGTCGTTTTTAAATCTGGCTTTTTACTTTTTAAATAGTTTTACATTTTTGCTTTATTTTTTATTTTTAACAGAATGCAAGTCCAGTGTGCTGTGGACTTCAGAAGACCTTGACTATAATCCCTATTGGATGCAGGATTCATTGCTTTGCTCAAGGCTCTTTCAGAGCTGCCAGAGATCACATCGTTTTCTGCTAATCTCTTAGGGGTGTTCAAATGAATAATTAGTTAATGTTTTGTGAAGCACTTTGAAGTTGAAAAGTACTATGTAAGTGTTAGGGATTATGAGGAAATAGTTGGGGAGGGAAACTGAAGTTTGATGGGTAGCTGAAATACAGCTTTAAAATGTCTCATTTGTTATTAAGAAAAGAGCCTTGATTCTTTCTGAACTATCTATGATCTAGTTTCCAGAACAGTAAGAAAACCTTTAAAACACCAACCTACTGCCTTTGAGCCTGATGAAGGTTACATATTTCTTCTCTGTTCTTTCCCTTTAACTAATTGTGATAAATGCTATGGAACTTGTTCAAAGGGCGTTTGCTGCCTTGCTATTACCTTGTAACAAATATAAAACACTGTAAACTTGTCTGACTTCCTGGAAGCTAAAGGAAAGGAGAAAAGTACTGGCAATGTTCTCCAGAGGAGAATGGCAAATACTTTGAAAGCGTCACTGTAGCAGTTGGAGCCATTTCAGCATTGTCTCACTTCGTGCTTGAAATTCGTTAAATCAAAAAAACTTAAAACTTACTATGGTCCCTCAGCACACTTTTATTTTTTTTCTTTGAATGGGTCATAGCATTTTGTTCACATGCTCAAGTTATCAGCACACACTTCTGTCTCGCACATAAAGCCTCTGGGTCAAATCAAAGTAGCTCTCAGAACAGAATTTTAACTTTCACAGACAGAAGAGTCTTAGGAAAAAATGTGATGTCAACTGTGATGGGGTACTCCTTAGCAGCTGCAAACATACTCAAGTGACCTCTGGTGGTTGTAAGGGATGTGTTTGGTCTTTATTAGGCTGCTCAGAGATGCGTTGAATGCCAGTCCCTAGAGACATTCAAGACCAAGCTTAACAGGTCTCTCAACTCTGAGCAACCCGGTCTAGCTGTAGATGTCCATGTTCATTGCAAAGGAGTTGAACTAAATTACCTTTAGGGGTTCCTTCCAACTCAAATGATTCTTTTATTCTGTGATTATGGGTGGTTATGGACTGTTACAGCTGCATTCAATTGCAGATAACAACGTTATAGCCAAGGGCTATAATCAACAAGTTTACTCTACAAATAGGGGAGCTGTGATTATTAGGCTGAACTGTTTTTCTGCCTGTAATGCAACATCAGCATGGGATGGACCTGTCACTTTTCCTGAAGGTAAATCGCATCCTGTTTCTCAGAGACATCCTGCCTCAGATTTTGTTGGAGATTCTAAAAGGTAGAAAATCAACCCAAGCATCATAAATGACTACATATTTAAACAAAAACAAAACAAGCAAACAAAAAAACACATGCCATGAATAGCTGAGGTCCCCTGGTTTGTTCAGCCTGAAGAAGAGACTGAACGGAGGCCTTATGGCAGACTACAGCTTCCTCACATGTGGTGAAGAGGGACAGGCATTGATCTCTACTCACTGGGTGACAGCAACAGGACCTGAGGGAACACCACGAAGCTGTATCAGGGGAGTCTGAGGCTAGATCTTAGGAAAAGATTCTTCACTGAAAGAGTTGTTGGGCCCTGGGAAACAGGATCCCGAGGGTAATGGTTGTGGCACCAAGTTGCTGGAGTTCAAGAAACATTTGGATAGACATAGAGTTTGAATTTTGGGCAATCCTCTGTGAAGACAGAATTTGAACTTGATGATCCTTGTGAGTCCCTAACCCATCATGATATTCTTCAATTTGATCATTCTTCATCTTCTGCCTTTACTATGTCTATTCAAAGTTTCATTCCTTTTATATATAACAGGGAGACCAAATCAAAATGAAAAGGCAAGAACTTTGCATGTTCCCATATTTCATATACATGCGCATGCACACTCAAGTTGTATGGATTTTTTTGGTGGTTTTGTTTGTTTGTTTTTTTGTTGGTTGGTTGGTTTTTTTGTTGTTGTTGTTGATAGTTGCAAAAGTGTTAGAAGCAGGCAAAATAAAATCTCCACCCTGTCAGTATTACTAAAAATGCTTTGAATTATCACTTCTAATTTGTTCACAAGAGAGAACAAGAAAACTATCACACCTTAGCCTGCCTAGGTGATAAATGCATTGAGTTTTTAATTGGGTTACTTGTAACACCACTACTAAAATCACATCCATAAACTAATGATATGTTTGAGCCAGTGAACTGTCTTGATGACAAAAGAGCAACCCCTATGAAATGTTGAGCAGAGGATTAAGTTGGCTTTACTAATGCATCTTATTGTATATGGATGATCATGCTTTCTATCTGAGAGTAGCTGTAGATCCTCACTTAGCAAACAAAAAAACAGTACTTATTATTGTATGTCCTCCTGGGCATTTATTTGTTTGACAATCTGGAAAATTCCTTAGTTCTATTAATTTAATTGCTCTTTTGAAATACCTCAGCAATTACTGTCCACAATAATAATATTTTTTTCATTGCAGCCTTGCAAATTTTGTCAGATTTTTTCATCACTTATAATTACATTAAGCAAAAATGTTGATTTTGTTGAAAACTCAACACAAATGCAAGAATAATCACATAAGCATAATACTGTGACTGTCTTTATTTTTTCCCAACTAGCAGAATATTGTAGGATCATGAGAATGTTAATTTAATTGTGAAAATTCACTCTGTATAGTCTTGTGTGTCAAGAGATGAAGTAGATAATTAATACTAGAAAGGAAATACAAGGTCAGCAAAATACTTGCTTGGCAAGGTGATTTTTCTCTTAACTTTGATCAGTGGCATTCAGTATGAGAACAGGTAGAGAGTACCTCAGTAAATTCACAGACAACATGAAATGGAGGGCAGTGTTGGATACATTAGATGGCCGTGTTACCCTTTGACAGGCTAGGGAAATGGTTGACAAGAACTTCGTGAATTCAGCAACAGCAAGTGCAAAGTCCTGCACCCAGGGAGGAATAGCCAGCACATGAGAATAGAAAGTTATTTCATCTGAATCAAACATAGTTTATCTCAGACAAAAACCTTTATTCCATCTGGCCAAGACTTTGCTAACACATTTTAGTTTTTTACCTTATTATTGCTACAGATTCTGGAAATATATTGGCAATACTGATTGAACAATGCTGCTGTTAGTATAATTTTTTAAGTCTTTAACTTTGGGAAAGTATTCTGCTCTTGTGTTGACAGCTTTATTCCAACCCTAAGGCATCCATGATAATTAATAACTGTGTCAGATCAGTTCATCCTAAGCAGATGTGCTATGCAGTGTTTTTCCTTATCTCCTGTGTTTTCTACCTTGGTAAGTGACCTTTATTAAATTATGTTTCAAACCAGGAATTCATGACATTCAGATTCTATAGGGCAAGCTGAGAATGCCATTATCTGTACTTGTACAGGAAGGTATATTATTCTGACTGTATCTAATTCTCAGGCTTTTTGTTTTGTATTTTAGTATAGATTTCAATGGAACTAGTATTAAAAACAAATCAGGATAAATGATTCTGTACTATATTGTTTTATTTTCTCCTTTATTTTTCATTGTATTATATGTTAAATATTTTTATCTGCTTGATTGTTAGAAAGTCATTCCCGTAAACCTTAATAAGAATTTTTTTTTTTTTACTTTTTCTCAAGTACGTTTATTTATTGTCTAATCTATAAAATGATTGTTTAAGAACTATGCATCTGAGGTGTTTTGAATATATATATATATGTATTTTTTTTTCTTCCAAACCAACATCATAGAATCATAGAATCATTTAGGTTGGAAAAGACACTTATGATCACCAAATCTAATAGTGATAGGTCTAATAGTGATAAGACTAAGGGGAATGACTTTAAACAAAAAAAAAAGAAGAAATTCAAGTTAGATTTGAGAAGAAATTTTTTACTCAGAGATTGGTGAGGCACTGGAAGAGGTTTCTCAGAAGAGCTGTGGATGCTCCATCAGTGGTTATGCTCAAGGCCAGGTTGGATGGGGCCCTGGGCAGCCTGATCTAATGGCTGGCAACCCTCCCACAGCAGGGAGTTGGAAATAGATGGTCTTTGAGGTCTCTTCCAACCTAGGCCATTCTATGATTCTATAATTCCATGATACTCGGATACAGACTGGGAGATGAATGGCTTTTGTCCCGGATGGAAATAACTACGTTGCACTGTACTCATAAGAAGGAAGCTAGAATATATTTATTGCTATAATATGGATGCAATATAGTGGTGTAACAAAGCTTAATTTGAAAAAGGGGATGACATAAGATTTTAGTTGGCTGGATACACTTGATTATTTATTGCATGGAGGGTAGGGCAAACACATTCATACAGGAAATACTCCCATTGAGTCACAAGGTTCAGAGTGGACCCTCTTGCTTTCTGAACCCTTTGAACCATGGAAGCAAGGAGTCTAAGTGCAGATGGATTCATGTCTAGCCCCAGACTTGATCAACAGTTAAGTCTAAAGAATTATATGCGCACAATCAATCTAAGATGTGATTTTACTGAAGATAACAAAGCTTAACACAAAGCCTAAAACTATTAGTCACTTACTGAGGATCTGTATAAGCAAGGCATATTGATGTCAAGATGTAAAGAGTCTTTGCACAGGCGTAACCTTGAGAGGTGTCCCTGCTCAAGGGGAGATCCTGTCATGCAGCCAGATGCTGTGCAGGAGAGCTCAATGGGCTCTTGCGATGATTGATTCATAGTCATAGGTTGCTTTTTATGCATATGCTCAATTGTTCCTCAGCTGTTGAAACAGGTGTCTGCTATCAGTTTTTTCGGTCTCTAATTTGAGACAGATCTGTGGTCATCACCGGTACTGTTGCTCATTGTCTTCCAGAGCAAGGCCCTGTGTGCATTGCTACGCCAAACGAAGAAGTTGAGGGAAGAAGGAATGGGGATGTGAGACGCTGTACAAGAACTCCTTTTGTCTCAAAGATCGCTGTGGAGTGCAAGGATAACTAGAGGTGTCCATGCCTACACATGGGTATCGAAAACAAGGAAAATGAGGCAAATGTCTCAATGATTATCACCTTCCAAGCTACTCCCTGGATGCAGTGGCTCGGCCTTGTGTGGAGGCCCCAGCTTCTCTGATGTGGATAAGCCTGCACTGGACTGTTGCACTTGTGTCAGGCATTCTGTTCTATGAGCAACCCAAGGAAAATATACATATATAGACTCTGCAGAAACTCTGTGTGTGCTATTCCCTTGTTGTGTTTTCCTTCTGCCTGTGATTGTCCAAGAAAGGGAATCTGCAACCCCCCACTCCCTCTGCCAACCAGAGTCATGAAATGCCGTGACACTGCGGTGGTAATTATTTCTGCATTCCTATAACAAACCCATGCTTTTGTTTTCTGTCTTTTTATTATTGTTTTCTTCATCTCACGTCCCATACCCAGGACTAGCTAGCCAAAACTTTTATAATAAATTGATTGGGAAAATATTTGACTCACATCAAGTATACATATATCACGAATCATTTCACTACCGAGAGCTGGAGCGAGACAGAAGCACACTGGCGCACCCTGATAGCCAGTGATAGAGCATGCAGGAACTTCAAAGAGCTGTAGGAGAGGAGGTTCAGATTTGATGTTAGGAAAAAATTTTTTACTGTGAGAGTGGTCAAATACTGGAACTGGCTTCCTAGAAAGGCGATTGATGGTCCATGACTGACAGTGTTCAAGAGCCATTTTGATAACACCTTTAAAAATATGCTTTTAATTTTGGTTAGACTTGAAGTGGTCAGGCACTTGGACTAGATTATGTCTGAAAGTCTTCCAACAGAACTAGTCAATTTTACTCTATGATAACAGGTGCTACACAGCTATACCTTCTAACCTGAGGTGACACGTTTTCAAAGGCCAAATACATTAAACACTGTTATCATCCACATAATTGCTTACTGTGTTTTTGTATCTTTGGGAAATTATTTCTTTAATTTTCCCCCTTCACTGGACGGGTCTTTGATGAATGATAAATAAGACTACAGTATAATTTTTCTTTCATCTTTGTTGGAGAAAAGATACATACATTTAATAACAGTATGGTTAGAAAGCCAGTGTAGCTTACTTAGATTAGACTGAAGGAGTATGCATCTAGTCTTGTTGAGTTTGAACATATGTAATTCCTTCATGAATTTTTAAAATATACAGATCATCAGCATTAGTATCATCTTCACTTTTAACTGAATTCTCTGTGCTTTCATGTTTAGACTGTTTTCTGTATCACATTTATCGCTCATGTATGTGAATAGGTTAGTTATTTAGCACATACTTTTAAATGTCCCTATGTGTTGTCTGGCTGACTAAATAGAGATCACTTTTTACCTAGTTATCTTACAAAATGTTGGATTTTTGAGACTATACTTTCCAAATTTTATTTTTATTTTGTTTCTGATTCCTCCAAAACTATTAGAGAATTTTCTATTCGTAAAATATGTCTGCTAATTCTCTCTGATATTTTTACAGGTCAAGTAATGTGACAATGAATGCATTTGAAAGATGAAATGAAATGGATATCTTAGAGTATTACCTGTTTTCTGATGATTAGTCCTTACTTATCTGTTTACATTGCCCTAAGTCACATACAGTTTATCTCTCTGGCATATAAAGATCAAGGTTAGAGCAATGAGAAGAACAGTGACAAAATCAATATACAGTAATTTGTCCAATGCTACTTGAATGTAGCCCTGTGAAGCTTCCAATGACATAAGTGAGCAAAAATAAATAAATAAATAAATAAATAANAAAATCTGTTTTCCTTCACAATAGAATGGTTTATCCTTGAGGTTTCAGAAAGTTTTCTTTGAAAATCAGTCCACTCTCCTTGTCATGGTAGTTTCCCAGGAGATTTTTGCCCAGCAATTTCATAAATAAATTAAAGAACACTCTCCTAATATCCAGAGTTTTGCCATGGCACTGTTTACCACTCCAGGCTTCCTATAGATTTTGCATTTATTATCTCACGGTCAAAGCCACTCTGGCTGTCATCTCTGACAAATTAATTTTCTTCTTTAATCTGCAGCTCAAGTTGGGTATTGCTCCTTCTTGATCCTTTCAGCATGTTCTTTAGGGAATCGTCATTAACATTCTTAAGCTTCCTGTACGTATACCTTTCTATGTCAACACCTGTACACACAAGTATTTGTCTGGTGGTAGTGTCTGCTCCTGTCTCTGTCTCTGTCTTTTACTGAAAGGATTAAGGAAACTGTTTCTTCGGACCTCGGCCTCCTCTTTTTTGTCCTCATCTTTGATTTATTCAGGCAGATCCTGTTAGTAACATTTACATACAGGTGTTGTGGCCAACTTCCAGCCCGGAACAGAGACACTAGTGATTGTTAGTCATCTGCTTAGTCTCTGTTCTGCTCACCGTGAAGACATGAGAAACCCGTTTCAGACTCTTCTAACAGAAGCTATAGGTTCATTCATAGAGAAAGTGGTGAGTCTCAAATTCTTGGAGAGGGTCCAGAGGAGGGTTACTAAGATGATCAGAGGGCTGGAGCACTTCTCCTATGAAGAAAGGTTGAGGGAACTGGGCTTGTTTAGATTGGAGAAGAGAAGGCTTCAGGGAGACCTCATTGTGGCCTTCCACTACTTGAAGGGAGTGTATAAACAGGAAGGGGAATGGCTGTTTACGAGGGTGGATAGTGATAGGACAAGGGGGAATGGTTTTAAACTGAGACAGGGGAAGTTTAGGTTAGATATTAGGAGGAAGTTTTTCACACAGAGGGTGGTGACGCACTGGAACAGGTTGCCCAAGGAGGTTGTGGATGCCCCATCCCTGGAGGCATTCAAGGTCAGGCTGAATGTGGCTTTGGGCAGCCTGGTCTAGTGGTTGGCGATCCTGCACATAGCAGGGGGGTTGAAACTAGATGATCATTGTCATCCTTTTCAACCCAGGCCATTCTATGATTCTATGGTATGATTCTATGAAATAAAGGTCATTGCACATTATCAGTTGTATATTACCAATAACATTTTCATATTTTGATTTGACCAGAGTAAGCTTAAGATTTTTTCCAAAGTACTTGTTGGATCCTTATCTATCTAAAATACAGACCTCCAGCCCTGAAGTTCACAGAGTAGCTGATAACAATAATAGATTGTCATTCCCTTCATATCAGCTGCGGTTTTCAAAAAAAGTTGATTACAGAAGACAGAGGTATCTCATACACTCCCTTAATTTCTTTACTTTCCTTCTTAAATATTGCCCCTATTTGATGTCACAAGAGAGCAGCAGGGGAGACCACTGAGGCAGACATTTTTCCAGACAAAGTAGGTCTTTTGACAAAATATCAATTATTAAAAATTAGATTCACTCTATTTCCAACACCAAAGAGAATTTGAATTCACATTTTAGTGCATCATCATCTCATCATTTTTATTTCGTCACATGTCTAGCAAAGTGGTATTGGATCTTTAAAAAGTCACTTTAGCCCTTCAAAGGAAAATAGAGAACAAGAACAGATACATATTTAAAGAGGAATAGAAAGACAGGACTTTATAAAATATCAAGGTTCATTTTGATTAGTTTCTCAGGATATAATTATCTGTACTGTGCATTCAAATTGTAGTGCATATATTTCTGGTGACACTGGGAGTCAAAAGTCTAAGTATCTGTATGTATCCATGTTTATGTTTGGCAGAACAGAGGCTATAGGTATACACGTGTTCCACACATGTATCTGGGCACACACAAAAATATGTAAAAGCAATGGGCATGGAAAAAAAAAAAAAGAGAGAGAGAGAGAGAGAGAGAGAGAGAGAGAGAGTACTGAAGTCCAAGAAAAGAAAAGTAAAAAAAAAAAAAAAAAAA
>JACDJE010000826.1:417521-440034 GCA_016647715.1 Pavo muticus | reverse complement strand
AAATAAATAAATAAATAAATAAATAAATAAATAAATAAATAAGACTTACTTGGAAGGAAATTGAATCTTGTCAGAGCAATTTCCAGGTATTTTATTCTTTTTTTTTTTTTTTTTCCATAGTATTTGTAATACCATTTTTTCTAAGAAAAAGTTTTATTGCTACTTTTCTTAGTAACCAAATGAAGAATAATACAATAAGATGAAATAAAATAAAATATAATTAAATGAAATAAAAATTAAATTAAATTAAGGTAAAAACATTAGGAAGTCTCCAAAGACAGAAAAAATCCATACATTAAGTATATATTCATATACATGTCTAATTAAGGTATTTGGCTGCTTGCTTACTTTACCACTTTTGCCAAAAATAAAACAAAATCTTTAGAAGCTAATCAAGACTAATTAAATAGTCATCCAGCCTATGAGTTTGAATTGGTTACCTCATACGTAGAAACATCCCATGACATTTAAAATGTCTCAGTATTTATTCATTCTGATTGGCATGCAATGGTTGGTCCAAAAGATACAGATCAGTTAGGTATTCAGGGTTATCTTTGTCAGGACAGGGATTTATTTATTTATTTATTTATTTTGTGTGTGTGTTGTGTGTGTGTGTGTGTGTGTGTGGTAGAATTTCAGATAATACTAACTATAAAGTTACATCTGTATAGGCAGGAGAATTGAAAATTGTCGGTGATGAACATTTCCCCAAAGTTTCTATGTTGCAACCTGAAGGTTGCAAACTCTTTTATATTATTTTTAACACAAATACTACAGATAATCCTAGAAATGCAGGAAGGCATCTTATTACTTAACATAAATTAGACTGTTGGCTTAAGTAGAACATTACACATTCCTCCTCCTTTCAAAAAAAAATTGGAACAATGAAATTTTTGGTTTCTGTAGAGAAATAGAAATAATGGATTATATCTGATATATGAGCCTTGCTCCAAAAGTAATGCCTCTTATTTTAATATGTTTGCCCACAACAGCAGAGGTAGTGAAGTACACTGTCTTCTGAGATAGAAAGGGGTGATTTACCCAGATTCCCTTGAATCTGAGCAAGTCATTAACTGTGACTGCTTCAACACAATGCTGACTAAGCTGAAGGCTCAAATTTCCAGAGTCAGATCAGAGAAGAAGATAACCTTTCTTTTGCAAGATGGTACTACCATGCCTCATACCAGTTTGAAGGTCATGGAGAATGTTGTCAGTCTTGGCTGGACTGTTTTACTATATCCAGAATTGATGCTTTCTGACTTCCATCTCTTCAGGTTGATGAAAGATAGACTTTGTGAGCAACGTTTTCCTAGAAATGTCATCATCATTGCAGCTGTCAAACAGTGGTTCACCTCTTCTGGTGCAGATTTTCATGAGCATGGCATGAAGGCTAGTGTTCACTTCCAGCAAAAAATAAATAGCTAATGAACTATGACTGTGTTGAAAAATAGTGTGTTGTAGCTGAGAATTTGCTCTGGTAATTTCCATGGAAATAAGTATGCATGTGTGTGTGTATATTTATATATACAGTAGTTTCTATATTGAAACTGCTGTTAATATCTGGACCATTTGGAAATGTATAGTCCCAAGAATGCGCACTGCACACTTCATGATGGAGAAGACCTTTCAAATAAGAACATTTTTTAAATGCACACATATACTTGATAGTAGGATATTTTTTATTCCCTTCCCAAGAGAAAATTCACATCTTAGCCCAATCACTTTACATTTATCAAGTCGGATGATTTTTGCACAGTAGCTCAGTTCCATGTCAGCCTTATAGTTGAAAAATAAACCCTGGGGACAGCATACCTATCACTTGATTTCGTGTCCTACTGTGAAAATACTAATGACTACATAATTGAGGTGACATTGGCAAAAAGCCCATGCAATTTTTTCTTAAGACAGTCCTCTGATCCATGAGAGATTGTTCCTAGACTTTGCAATAAGTCAAAAAGAAAGTTGGTAGATTTTTTATTTTCTTTAGTAAAGAAAAGAATAGAACAGTATTTCTAGAACAGAAGATAATACTGTCTGGACCTAATCTGTAGCCAAATATTTAACTATTTAAAATATAATTAATTTAAATCCCTAAATTCTTGTTTTATTAAACTTGCCTGCAGCACAGAAATAACACAAAAGCTGAAATGAATGACAGGAAACTGGGAACTATTACTGCAATGCCTCAGGTGGATGCTAGACATACTGAAAGATAAGTAGACTCTTGTGATTAGGTTAGCTGTTAAAGCTATGAATATTTGCTTGTTGCTTTGACTGAGGGTTTTTGTTTGTCTCATGGTGAAAATCATTTATATTTGGTGATTAGAGTACTGTAGTCAAAATCATGGGAATGCCTCTCATTTTTTCTTTTGGCTGAAATATATATGCCATACCTTTCTCTGATTCACTAATGATAATTTTCAAATCTTCATAGTTTTTCTTTTTAGGTGTGTTTTTTTTTTTTCTACTGTTTTTGTAAGGCACTGATAAGTTTTCTTTTTTCAGTGTGATTCTTACTGTCTGAGGTGATTAAAAAAACCTTTTAGTTCTATTCTTCGTATATACTTTAATGATTTTTAAAAATCAACAGAAATATGACCCATATATCCATCATCACTAGTACATCAGATGGTAAGCACTAATGACATGTCTCTTCAGTTGTTATAACTGATGGAATGTTTTACAGTTTGATCCATAGAGTCAAACTTTCCTCTGACATTGTTCATGTATTACATTACTGAAAGTTTAAAGCAGTTGAATTGACCTTGCAGGTCTAAAAATAATTTCCATGAATAGAAAAAGAAAAAAACCTATTCTTACTGAAGTCAGGAGAGTATTTGTCCTGGAATCCAGGAAGACTGCAAGAATGAGCAAAGGACAGAATGTCTCTGGGGACAATAGTAGTATTGTCTGGCAGAAGATTACATTTAAAATAAAATCACACTGCTAGGGAACTATAGAAACATATAATGAAGCACAGACCAAACATGCAACAAAAGTAAGCAATTTAGAGCTCACATTATAGCTGTTAAGTTGAATGAATTGTTAGATTTATTAAAGAAAATGGACATTTGAGAGTTGCCTAATCTTAATCAAGGCATTCCTCAAAGGGCAGAGAGAAAAGAGCATATAATAATGGCAAAACCTGCAGGCACACTGAACAGAAAGAGGCATACAGTCAACATGCTCTTTATGCAGCTTCTAAGATCTGACCAAAATACTTAAAATACTGGTATTTGAAAGTCACCCATCTCAAAAGCATTGGCATCTTACTACAGATGATCACTTAATATGAAAGATAGCTCAGAATTCACTGGCCAGGGGTGATTGTGAGAACATTCTTTTATCTTTTGAGATAATGTAACTTTGAAATAATGGTCACTGAGCAGTAATAACTTCTGTCCTGCCCATGGCTGTGCTTTTATTTATTCTTATAAGTCCAAAGATGTCCTTACTGAAAAGATATCTAAATTTATTGGCAGACTGAAAGTTTTCATGAATGTAACCTTCTGTGATAATATGACCACTTAGTGGATGAAGGAAAGTCTATGGATGTTGTTTAATTGGACTTTAGCAAAATATTTTTTTACTGATTCCCACAGCCTTCTGGAGAAACTGGCTACTCATGGCTTGGATGATTGTACTGTTCACTGGTTAAATGACTGTCCAGTGACCAGACCTAAAGGGTTGTTTTGAATAGACATAAATCCAATTGGTGGTCAATCACAAATGGTGTTTCCTGGAACTCAGTATTTGGGTTAATTTTGTTTAACATTTTTATCAGTGTTATTGATAAGAGGATTGAGTGGCGGATGATTCCAAGTTGGGTTGGAGTGTTGATCTGCACAAGGGGATTTCAATAAGACGGATTGGTGGGCCTCATCTAGACACATAAAATTCAGCTGGTTACTGAACTTGGATCTTCGCATCCAATTGCAGCTGTATAAGCTTGATATATAGGTCGCTTTATATTATATAGAAGAAAGTAAAGATTCAAATTTGCCCAAGGAACTCTGATTTAAAGTATGAAACAGAGCCAATGGGTATTGCAAGACAAAAATTAATGTTTAAACAACAAAATTAATTCCGAGAAACGTGTAAATTAGGAAGGACTTCATTCTAAAAAGATATAAAACTTCTACTTCACTTTAAAACTGATGTTATAAAGCATCATTTAGAAATTGATAATGTCTTTCACATGTATTTGAAGACTTGGAAGATTTATGATAGAAGACTAGCTTTTACAATGATTCTCTTGTTTCATGCCATAGTCAATTGATCATGCTTTCTATCTGTATGGTTTTTGTATGTTTGTTTGTTTGTTTTTTGTTTGTTTTTGATTTTGTAAGTGTTAGACTTATTTTGAACTGCATATAAAAATTTGGGTCAAATGCCTTAAAGCAAGATTGAAAAGGAAAAAAAGGTTTTTCTAAGAAGAAAACTATTGCCAAGCTAGTAAAATTCTTAGAATGATCAGTCACAGATGACCCTGTAATTTTATGCAGAGCAATGGAAACAATTCATTAAAATGGAAAAGAATAAGAATGATAATAAGTATAAGAACAAGAACTTATCTGAGGTAACCACATAAATTCAAAATGTAGACATCAAATACATCCAAATGCAAGTACCACGTGTGGAATGAGTGCTTGAGCTCTAAAAGTATAACTGATATTTATTCAATTCAGCTGTTTCACTATATTTGTCTATTCCTGTTTGATATATCCTAGAGTTTTTGAGACATTGCTATGTGATGGTAAGTATGGCACATTGTGATGGGATTTGAGCAATATCAAAGTGCCATTTGAGATGCCTTAGTTTGTCTCAAAACATCCAGCTCCTGCAGGCATTAATATATCTTAACAAGCTTTCAAAGTTCTGTGAAATCAGTCAATAGAGTCCTCACTAGATCAAATTTAACAGTCTAATAAGGGAAAACTTATATGGTTCCTATATAAACAGGATGTACTGTTCTACTACTGGCTCCAAAAGACACGCTAGCTTAGAGGATGTGATACAGTAGGGAGAAAATGAAAGTGGAAAGAAGTGACCATGCTTCATTACAGATTGCATAATTTCCATCACAGAAATAATGAAGAAAACAATCTGTCTCACTTCTGGATGAGTCAGTGAATTTTGATGGCTAATCTGGCAAAACAAAATTGGATTCTCTCTTAGGTAACTTTTCAAATATTAGGTCTTTCCTGTTATTTGTTTTTGTTTTTGTTTTTGTTTTTTTTTCCTTTTCCTTCTTCTTTTTCTTCTTTTTTCTTCTTTTTATTATGTTATTTCTTCAAATAACAATGAAATTGCCTTCATTTCCTAAATGCATATAACAAGCAAATGTCTATCTTTTCGGTAAACTCCTGCATGCTGTGTCAAATTTCAGGAAGTATCATAGATTTCTGCTCTGTGTCTCACGGTTCTTCCACTGACTATGCATCTGAGGATCAAACTTAGCCCATATGATATAAGCACTCTAATCATCATGTTGATAACATTGAAGATCCACAAGAGAATCTGCAAAGCTCAGAAGTATCTCACAGAGCGATGGAATATATTTTATATAACTTTCTATTTTTCTAAATGTTTTCTCTTTGACATTTAGGCAACATCAGTCTTCATTATATCTCTGAGTGTTGACACCAAATCAAGGCTGCTGAAGTTGATGTGTCCTGTAAGAAAAAATATGACTCCATTAACTTGTTCTATTGTTCATGAAGATGGACATAAATACAGCAAAAATAGGGAATGTAGGAACTGTTTGTTCAATCTGAAATAAGCTTTTATTTGTATCTCTTTGAAGCTGATGTCTTTCCATTCTAATAATGAAAATAAAGCAAACATACTTGTGTTAGATATTGGGCTGGCATCACAGCAGAATCATTAATAATTAAAAGAGGTTTCTTTGGGCTAGTACTTGAAAGCAATCTTAGGCAAAGGAGGATAGGAAGAATAGTTCAGCATCATCTGCTTGTAGTGCTGGAATTTCAATGTCAGAATTAAAGAGTCCATCTTTTAGTTATTTCAGTTTGATTTAATGACATAGAAAGCATGCTCTCTTTTGCCATATTGTCTAATCCCTGTCCGGGGACATTTTGCCTTTTATAAACCATAGTTATTCATATTCAGACTATCACTTGCTCTATAGATTCTCTGTTACTACCCGTCTCAGTCTTTTCCACTTAGAGTCCTGAAACCATTAAGAATATGGGCTGCTCCAAAAGTAATGCCTCCTATTTTATTCAATCGGCTCATGAAAATGTTTAAGATACAGCTCTCAGTGGATAAAGTAATGCACATTGTCTTTTGGGATAGAAAAGGGGTGATCCTTCTGGATTTCCTGGAACACAGAACCATCAACTCTGATCACTACATTACAATGTTGACTAAGCTGAAGGCTTGAAGATCCAGAGCCAGACAAAAGAAGAAGACCTTTCTCTTCCAACATGATAACAGCAGGCTCCGTACCAGTTCATGGAGAGCACTGTCAGTCTTGGCTGGACTGGTTTACCACACCCACCACATAGTCTGGATTTGGTACCTTCTCACTTCCATCCATTCAGGCCGATGAAAAGCGGATGGTCTGCACAACATTTTCCTAGCAACCGTGCCATTTTAGCAAATGTGAAACAGCACATCACCTTTCCTGGTGCAGATTTTCATGAGCATGTCAGGCAGGCCCTTGTTCATCTCTGGCATAAATGCATATCTAACCATGGTAACTATATTGGAAATTAATGCTTTGTAGCTGAGAATTTGCTCTATCAAATACTGTTATGATACCTGTTGTAGTTTCCATGGAAAGAAATACGAGGCAGTACTTTTGGATCAACATACACACGAATAAAAACAAATAAGCAAAATTTCCTTCTTATTTTATTATGATGTGCATATTCACATAGCACTGAAGGAAATTAATCTTTTTTTTTTTTTAAGAACTTTCTACCCAGTGTAAATATTGACAACACTGATTAGAATAGAAAATTGCTTTTAAGCAGTGATTGTTTCAGGAATTTCCTTTTTTCTAACTGGGTGAAAAAGCAGAGAAACGTCTTTTGGATATTCTTTCAAAAAACATTCAATAGTATCTCTGAATCATATACAAGCATGACACTTGAAAAACTTGGAATTTCTTTCAGTTCTGTATCTGTTTTTAATTCATTTCAAATATTTAATAAAACACAATCAAAGACAAAAAATCTGAAAAAGGACTAAAATTTTTTAAAGCTTTTTTTTTTTTTTTAATAATTTCCACTTTAAATACAGAAATCTCATTGATTAATATGCATCTTTTTCAAAGAACCTTTATACTTAATGTCAGAATGTTTCTTCCAGGAACTGCTATCCAACACTTGTAATGCTGTTTGAATGTTACTTGCTAAAAGCAGATAAAAAATGAAAGAGTCATAGTGGTGGCTTTTCATCAGAACAGCAAATTATAGACTTTTCCAGTAAATATTTTAATGCATTCCATTCCAGTTACTTTCCAAGCTACATTCTCACTGCATCTTAAGATGAGACAGCTGATGTGACATTAAGGAAGATGAGGAGATTCAGACTGAAAAAAAAAGAGAGAACAAAAGTCCTGGAGAAAGGCTATATTACTGGTCTGGCAGGAAATGTTTGTGTTCACCAAAAATCCAGACACATATCAGTGCTCCCAATAGTATTAGGACAAAGTATTATATCTCTTCTTAATTTGATTGTGTTTTTTTTTTGTTTTGTTTTGTTTTTTTTGTTTGTTTGTTTGTTTTTTTGTTTTTCCTTGGATAGGGCAATGAGGCAGTTCTTTTATAACAGTAATACGTATATGTGTTTAAAGTGTCTTTGAAACTATTAGTTTCTCTATGTAATCTTTTGTTATAAATTAAGAGATATATAGTCTTGTAAAATGAATATTTAGCACTTGCAGGTTATCAATTTTTTAAAGCAGATTTTTACTAAACTATTTTAACTTCTAATTCAAAGTATATATCTTGATAAAGTCAGTTTCTGAATAAAATATAAATTAATTAATTTTCAGGAGTAATTTTTGTCTTTCTCAATGATGATTAAAATCAGTACTCAGACATATTATTACATCTCTCAAAGTTGAAAAGTAACATTTTTCACTATTGTAAATAAAAATAACATTAACATAATCCCATTTATTGTTTCTTTCTTTGTTTTCTAATACATACTTGCTCCGAAAGTAATGCCTCCTAATTTCCATGGAAACCACAACAGATAAAAGGAGTACAAAAACACTATTTGATAGAATAAATTCTCAGCTACAAAATTCTATTTTTCAATATAATCATCATTATATTATCTATACATTTCCACCAGAAGTGAACAAGTGAACAGATGCTGCATCCAGCATCTGTAAAAATCTATATCAGAGGATGTGTCCCACTGTTACTGTCACCACTGCTGAAATGCACTACGCACTGCCTCACTGTGCTGACATCCACTGTTGTTTCCATAAATGTTCAGCAAGTGCTGATGAATGTGAATGGGTGCATGTTTTTCTTCATGGAGGGATTCAGTTGGGCACCTTTGCTCCACCATGGCTATCAATGACTTCAAGCCATTCAGAAGGGACAGACGAGGATGAAGGGAAGGAGGAAATGCCCTCTACATCAGGGAAGACATAGAGTATGAAGAGTTGTCCCTGAAGAATATCCACAAGCAAGTCAAAGGCTTAAGGTGAGAGTTAGAGATCAAGGCATAAAAGGGGGCCTTGTGCTTGGTGTTTACTACAGGCCACTGGATCATGCAAAGCCTGTTTATGTCATGATTGCAGATTTTTGTTCTGCTGGGCAACTTCAACCACCCTGACATCTGCTGGGAAAGTATCAAGGAGAGACAATCCAGGAGGCTCCTGGAATGCACTGAGATTGATTTATTGAGCTAAGAAATAGAAAGCTCTGCCAGAAGGATGCAATACTGGACATGTTGCTCACCAGTGCAAGTGAACTGATTGGTGACATCAAGATTGGAGTCTGTCTGGACTGTACCTATCATTGCAGTGGAGGAGTTCAGACTTCTGAGGGATATGGGACAGATAAAGAGTAAAATCAGGATGCTAAATCTTAGGAAAGCCAACTTCCAGCTCTTCAGGGAGTTAGTCAACAAACTTCCTTGGGAATCTGTCCTCTAGAACAAGGAAGTGAAGCAAAGATGAAGGATCTTTAAGGAAGCTTTCCTTAGTGCACAAGGGCTTTTCATCCCTAGATGTTAGAAGCCAGGAAAGGAAGGCAAGAGACTGACATGGCTGAACTGGGACCTACTGGTCAACACCAACAATGGTGTTTTCTAAAATCTAACCCAAGTGATCTGGTAGACGTATAAATGTTTACTGCCTGATAAGAGGTAATATATGTTATTTCAATTGGAACCTTCTTCTTGATACTTGAAGAGATAAAGACAGATAAGACAAGGACAGACTCTATAGTAAAAGAAGAAAAAGGAACAGTATGATTGAAAGTTTGCTCCACTGTATATAAAAAAGATTCTCAGTAATTTTAGCAGGCTTTGGATCTGGCAATTTTGTGTCTTAATGTTTATAATCTAACTAGCTCAAAGAAAGACACACTTTATCTGTAACCAAATATCAAAGCTTATCTTCTGGAATTAGAACAGAGCTTAATCCATGTGACTAAATATTAACTCATTATCTCCTTCTTAATGTTAATAGCACAATTTCTAATAATGTAATAACAGTTTTAAGTGAACTTTAGTACTGCTATGCAACTTCCCTGGGTGGAATAACTTCACCTTTGATTTCTGAGGTTGTTTTGTGGTTTTTTTTTTGTTTGTTTGTTTGTTTTTGCTGTTGTTTGGCTTATTTTTGTAATCCCCCCTTCACCCAGCCCCACACAGAAGAACACTATATGTATATTTATATACACTAAGTGACTGCTATTGTACAATCTATTCTGTGTTGTAATATTAACAGATAAAAGCTGTTGTGAACTGAAATTTTCAAGTTTCACACCACTATTTAAAGCCTGATTTTCACTAAACAAATATTCCACTAACTGCAGTCTGGAAAGATTGTTCAATTTTTTGAAACTCTGGGGTTACTGTCAGAGTAGGAGTAAAAGTGCAGGAAGGAGAAAATACTAATTATACCAAAATATATTTGTTTTCAGTAAACATTTGTGTATTATTTTTTATATGTTCTATGAGACAGAAGGAGCTAACCTGAACTAAGCTTACCATTTTCAATATCATATTTCTCATGATGGGTGAATAAAGTGTGGCATCAATTTATAGATATAGTTTGATTGCCTCAATCCAAGCAGTGAAAGACTGACATAATATGAAGAGTTGACAGTGAAAGGAATGAAAAAAGTAAAGCCAAGGTGTTGCCACTGGAAATTAAAAATCTTGAAGACTCTGACCAAAAAAAAAAGTCCACATACACAGGATGCATGAAGACCAGATCTCCTTATTTTATGTTCTATATGAATTGATGCTTCTCCTGAATCTTTTTTCATTGGAATTGTATTTACTTGGATTCAAGGAATCTTTAATTTTCATGAGATCCCACCATATCTTCTTTGCACTGCAGACCTAATTCAGAGAAAACGGTGTGGCTTTTCCAGTCACATCTTGTCCTTCATGTGCTTCAAAATGGCTCCCAGGACCTTCCTGGGGAATGAGGAAGGTCTCAACAGGGTTTAGATCCCCAAAGCTTCCTTAATTTTTCAAAGATGTATGTGTTATTTACCTTTTTCAGGTGATCAGAAAACTTCTCCAAATGCCATGATCTTTCAAAGATGATCATCAGATACTTCCTCTCTGTGCTGACATGTCAGAGGACACTGAAGACTCTTTTTAGGTGACTTGATTTTCTACACTGCATCTATTTAGTAGTTGAATATCACAAAACAGACAAAGAGATGTCTTCTTGCTGCTAGAATTTTCACGTTGTAGGTATTTTACGTTGACTACCTAACAATGGAGACTCTTAGTACCTTTCCAGCGTTATGCTGGCATAAGCTGTTTTTATCAGGTTCCCTAGTGGTAAAATGGCCACTGCATGACTCCTTGTAGTTCAAGTCCTGGAAATAGTGTACTGGGTAAAAATGTGACCACCAGACATAGTCCTTGCATAACAGACAGGTTCTTTGTGTTCACTGAGAGTGGGGTAGGTTGCTCTGTGATTTTCAAGCATTGTTTGGAAACTAGTGAGACTGAAACAAACTGTAAGAAAACCCAAACAGGCTCAGACTGAGAAGAAGGAGGAAAAAATACTCTGAAGAGCATACTTCTTTTGAATACCTGAAGATGCTGCTGGCATGGGGTAATATTCTATTCCATGAGGACAATTCAAACTGTCACTCTAAGGACTCAGAGTTCTGGTTAAAACATAACACTGGAGAAACAAGGCAGAGACTAGGAAGCTTATGTTTGTGTTTGTTTTTAGAAAAATATTAACTGTATTATTAATATAACTTTCAATGTTAGCTTGGATTAAGTGTATTAATATTATTGTAACTAGATTGATAATAACTGTCCTATTTTGATCACACTAATAAAACAGTAATTGGACTAAGAATAAATTGTAGTTCTATTAAATGTGTTCTCTTTTGTTAAAAAGCCAAAAACTTCCAGCCACCCTTCTTCATAGTCTTCATTCATGCAACGTTTTCAAGGTTCCTCCTTACTTGCTATGATGGGGTTGGATATTTTCCTTTCCTGGGTCTCAGCAAGGAACTTGGTACATCTGCTCCTCTTCCTACAAGTACTTCATTTAGTGACCCAGCACCTACACTACAATGCACCTCCTATAGTTGAAGCCAGCAGGGTGAGGAACCAAACATTTCTTGCAGCCTATGCTCTCCGTGTCTATGTCCTGTATGAGCTCCATCTGGATCAAGCATTTCAGTCATGCTGGGATTCTGGTCCATGGCCCACCACCACTACGATCACAGGAACTCATTTCATGAAGTAACTCCAGGCCATTCTCCTCACTAGTTTCTCTGGTAACTTCTAATTTCCTGTTTATTAATCTTCTTGTTGCATTCTGCTGTTCGATGCTGCTTTTGAAGCAGCCGCTATGTAAGTGCTCTCCATACTACAAGAACCTGTCACACTCTCTTTAGAAATATAACCGAGACTGAAGACAGAAAACAGCAAGCAGAAGCAGAAGCCTAGTCATAATTGTGGAGAGTAAATAAATGCTGTGGACAGCTGCCAGTTCCCATGCAAAGTGTACACTAATTTACCAAGGAATGTGATAGGAAAACATTTTCCTCCACAGCTGGGAGGCTGAGAATAAAGACTTGTCATAAAAGTTTCAGAAAATTCATATTTTAAAAAATATTTAAGATAAAGTAACGAGTGGGTTTGAAATGTTATTCCCTTACTTATGATATCTAAAATATCTCTACAAATTAAAACTGTCTTCACTGAATCATAAAATCATAGAATCATAGAATCACTGAGGTTGGAAAAGACCCACAGGATCATCCAGTCCAACCATTCACCCATCACCAGTGGTTCTCGCTAAACCATGTCCCTCAACACAACATCCAAATGTTCCTTGAACACCTCCAGGGTCGGTGACTCCACCACCTCTCTGGGCAGCCCATTCCAGCCTGATCACCCTTTCAGAGAAGTAGTATTTCCTAATGTCCAGCCTGAACCTTCCCTGGCACAGCTTGAAGCCGTTCCCTCTAGTCCTATCACCAGTCACACGAGAGAAGAGGCTGACCCCCCAGCTCACTACAACCTCCCTTCAGGTAGTTATCGAGAGCAATAAGGTCTCCCCTCATAGAATCATAGAATCATAGAATGGCCTGGGTTGAAAAGGACCACAAAGATCATCTAGTTTCAACCCCCCTGCCATGTGCACGGTCGCCAGCCGCTAGACCAGGCTGCCCAAAGCCACATCCAGCCTGGCCTTGAGTGCCTCCAGGGATGGGGCATCCACAACCTCCTTGGGCAACATGTTGCAGTGCGTCACCAATTTCTGTTCAAAAAACTTTCTCCTACTATGTAACCTAAACCTCTGCTGTCTTAGTTTAAAACTGTTCCCCCTTGTCCTATCACTATCCACCCTCGTGAACAGACATAAACAGAGGTCAGGTGCTCCTCTCCCATCCTTTTGACCCCTTCAGTCCAAGGGCAATGAATACTGAATTAATTTCCTTTATTTATATGTAGGAAGATAATAAAAAAATATATGATAGTATAGACCGTGAGACTCGATCCTTTGCTTACTTCCCCCGTAGCCATGTCTGTATTTGTCTTCTCCTCCTCAGCAATACAATGTTCTCCCTGACACAGAATCACAGAATTGTAGGGGCTGGAAGGGACGTCTCGAGATGATAGAGTCCAACTCCCCTGCTAAAGCAGGCTCCCTAGACCAGGTTGCACAGGTAGGCGTCCAGGCGGGTCTTGAACGTCTCCAGACAAGGAGACTCCACAACCTACCTTGGCAGGAGTTGCAGTGCTCTGTCACCCTCACCATGAAGACGTCCTTATGCACATTTGTGCAGAACTTCCTCTTTTGGCCGTTTCCCATTGTCCTGTCACCAAGTATGGCTGAAAAGAGTCTGGCCTTGTCCCTTTTGCCTCCGTCACCTTAGATATAGACATTGATCAGATCCCCTCTGAGTCTTCTTTTCTCAAGGCTGAACAGACCCAGGTTGCTCAGCCTTTTCTCATAAAAGAGGTTCTCCAGGCCCTTTATCATCTTCATGGCCCTCCACTGGACTCTTTCCAGGAGATCCCTGTCTTTTTTGTACTGGGGAGCCCAGAACTGGACACAGTACTCCAGTTGAGGCCTGAGCAGGCAGAGGAGAGGGAGAGGATCACCTCCCTTGACCCGCTGGCCACGCTCCTTTTAATGCACTGCAGGATCCCATTGGCCTTCTTGGCCACCATGGCACACTGCTGGCTCATGGCCAACCTGTTGTCCACCTGGACCCCCAGGTTCCTCACCGCAGAGCTTCTCTGCAGCACGTCTTGTTCCAACCTGTACTGATACTTGCGGTTATTCCTTCCCATATGCAAGACTCTGCACATGCTTTTGGTAAACCTCATCTGTTTTCTTAATCTTAATCTTGTATTCCACAATCATACTTAGAAAATTAGTATTTTCTCCCTTAGCTCGTTGCCGCTGTTTTGTTGTTAGGCCCATCTCCCTACCTTTTCACTACCTCTCTTCCCCCTTTCCTGGTTCATGGGTTCGTTTGTCCCTCCGCCCCATTAGTCACAGCACCGGGCTGCACCGGACTGGAACCGTGACACCACCCGAGTGCCCCAAAGTCCCGTTCGACAGCCCACAGGCTTCTCTCAGCGACTTCATGGCCTCCTCTTCCCCCTTCCCCTGAGCCTCCTCTTCTCTAGACTGAACAATCCCAGCTCCTTCAGCCACTCCTCATAAGACCTGTGCTCTAGACCCCTCACCAGCTTTGTTGCCCTTCTCTGAACACGCTCCAGGGCCTCGATCTCTTTCTCACAGCGAGGGGCCCAAAACTGGACACAGTACTCGAGGTGCGGCCTCACCAGTGCTGAGTACAGGGGGACAATTACTTCCCTGTTCCTGCTGGTCACACTATTTCTGATACAANAACATCTTGAGTGATGACAGTCATGCACGAAGGAACATAAAGTCATAATTATTTTCTTTGCTTTTTCAGTAACATATATTGCAATGCTCTGTAACCAAGGAAAGCTCGAGCATAGCCTACTTAGGCTCATTATTAACAGAACTGTCTGGTTCTAACATAAATGAAACTTTTCTCATCTTTGTATTGTTATTCTTGTGAGTTGAGCATGTAATCACTTAGAAGACAAGAAACAGGAAAAGTATAAAAAATACAAAACAAAACAAGTAAACTGTGATATCAGAGCCTCACTAAGGTAAAGTTAAAACAATAATGTGCTGCATCAGAAAATAGAAAAAGCAGTTACTGATCATTACCTTTGTCTTTTATCAATACTGATAGAATTCCTGCTTCTTAAAAAGAAATATTAAATGCTGTTATCGTATCAAATAATTATATATGGTGTAAGTCTGTGTGTTTGTAGGCTCTCACTGTAATTTGTTTAATGACATTATTTTATGCTTGAGGACAAGTATTAAAAATAGACATTTAATTTTGTACTTCTTTAAGAGAAAAACAGATATTCCAACCTCCAAATCTTCTTCAAAATATTATTCTTTTTTCCACATATTTTTATTCCATTTTAGCAGAGTTCATGTCATAGAACCATGGAATCATGGAATTAAAGGATATCATCAGGAGGGGACCTGATCCGGGTCTATAAATATCTAAGGTGTGGGGGGCAAAGTGGCGAGGCCAGACTCTTTTCAGTGGTGTGTGGAGACAGGACAAGGGGAAACGGCCAGAAACTGGAGCATAGGAAGTTCTGCACAAATGTGCTCAAGAACTTCTTTACGGTGACGGTGACAGAGCACTGGAACAGGCTGCCCAGAAAGGTC
Source organism: Pavo muticus (assembly GCA_016647715.1). Lineage (NCBI taxonomy): Eukaryota > Metazoa > Chordata > Aves > Galliformes > Phasianidae > Pavo > Pavo muticus. Next base: position 424,586 of record JACDJE010000826.1, on the reverse strand, counting down.
GTGGAGTCTCCTTCTCTGGAGATATTCAAGACCCGTCTGGATGTCCCCTGTGCGACCTGGTGTAGGAAACCTGCTTTGGCAGGGGGGTTGGACTTGATGATCTCTGGAGGTCCCTTCCAACCCCTATGATTCTGTGATTCTGTGATTCTGTGATTCTGTGATTCTGTGATCAGGCCCACTCTTGGCTCCAGATACAGTCCAGAGGTGGTGAAATGCCAATATAAGACAAGTAACTAGTTTCTGAAGGACCCATTAAAATTCAGAGAAAAAGAAGAATTGATCTTTGGTGCAGAAATTTTACATTTGAGCTATATTTCAACTTAAGGATGTAAGTTTACGTTTTGAGTCACAAAAGACAAACCAGAGAATGTGAGGAAATCACAGAATCACAAGGTTGGAAACGACCTGCAAGATCATCCAGTCCAACCGCCTTCCCATTCCTATTAGTACCACAAGCTACTAAACCATATCTCGTAGCTCCTCTTCCAGGCGCCTCTTGAACACTGCCAGGGATGGCGACTCCACCACCTCCCTGGGCAGGCCATTCCAGTGCCTGACCACCCTCTGAGAGAAAAAGTTTCTCGTAATATCCAACCTCCTTTGGTACAACTTGTGGCCATTTCCTCGGGTCCTACCCTTTTTCATCACAACCTCCCTTCAGGAAGTTGTAAAGTGCAATGAGGTCTCCCCTGAGCCTCCTCTTCTCCAGACTAAACAATCCCAGCTCCCTCAGCCGCTCCTCATAAGGCTTGTATAATTCTAAAGAATTGAACATTTTGACTTTCCAGGAAAAAGTTTAGCATCTTATTTAACAAAATATATATCATGTTGCAGTATTTTGCAGCCATTAAATAATACAGCTTTTGCTGATTATATAAAGTTGCTAAAGTTTAAAAAACACACTAGGAGTGATATTTTGTAGGTTTATAGTCTCCCAGACATCTTCTCAGACCTTGAAGTATGTTTTGAAAATGGGTCCCATGTAATCATAAAAATATAGCCCATCTTGAGGCAGTTAATGCTCCAAATTATTCTTGACAAGTGTATTTACATTGTCTTTGTTTAAGATTTGGCAGTGTGGATGATTCATATGAATGAGTTCCTACATATCTTTACTGGAATAAGAATGAACTGGTAAGAGTGAATGTTCATCTGTGATGTTAATATCTGGATAAAATGTATACTTCTTTCATTTCCCAAACTTACACTCACAGACTAAGGCTGTCAGGTCAGCAGACCTTTACATATGTGTGTATGTGAGGGGGATGTTCTACACCTTCCAAAAAATATGCAGTGGATAGCTGTGTGAGTGCAGGCAGACAACAGGAGCAGCCACAGACCCATGGCTGAAATGCCATGTAATAGTAGTAATCGTCTCTGAAGTAGCACTCAGGAAGAGGCATACAAGAGAGGATGCAGGCACTGCTAAGCTCAGTCCAGGCTGAAGGAACACTGACCTGCTGTTTGTGCCTGTTTATCAGTGTTTTTATCTTCACCGTGCTTTGTTCTTCTATGTGCTAATGCAATGAGTTCAAGCATGTCCTATAGGGTGCCTCCACTCTACCTATTTTATCTAAACACAGATGTTTTACTGGTCAAACACACAGAAGAGACAAAGCAGTAGGTATGATATGCATGTTTTCCTACATTACCACTCTCCAGGCTTTAAATATTTCCAGATGCGAGATTGCTTGCCCACATTTACTATCCTTCTTGCTAGTCTTCCATTCTCATCCCTTACTCCTCAACAGCTTTCCACTTTTAACACATTCATAGCAAAAAATTAACAGTGCTAACAGGGAACACTATAAAAGTTAGAAGACACTCTGATTTACTCATCTTCTGCTAGAAAACGATCACTGAATCTTCTCACTGCATCTGTGTTCTGTTCTTATTCAAAAAACCTATGATTATGCCAGATTAGGGAAAATAAATATTTTTCAAAAATCAATAAAGAGGTAAAACATCGCTTAAGTGATCACCTTTTAATAAAGTACAAATATAAATGAAAAAATCTAAAATTGTAACAATTATTAAGTATGTGACTCACATAGATTTTTATGCAGTCCAAATACAGTCAGATCGTAAACCTGTAAAAAAAGAACAGCATCATAATTACACATCCCCCTGCACTACTCTTGTCAAAGGAAAATATTTTACATTTATGCTAAATAGAATCATAGAATCACAGAATCACAAGTTTGGAAAGGACCTACAAGATCATCTAGTCCTACTGTCCTCCCGCTACCATTGCTACCACAAACTACTAAGTCATATCTCGTAGCTCCTCATCCAGACACATCTTGAACACTGCCAGAGACAGCAACTCCACCACCTCCCTGGGCAGGCCATTCCAGGGCCTGACCACTCTCTGAGAGAAAAAGTGTTTCCTTATGTCTAATCTAAATCTCCTGTGGCACAACTTGTGGCCATTTCCTCGGGTCCTGTTTGTTGCCTGGGAGAAGAGGCCAAATCCCTCCTCATCACGACCTCCCTTCAGGAAGCTGTAGACTGCAATGAGGTCTCCCCTGAGCCTCCTCTTCTTCAGACTAAACAATCCCAGCTCCCTCAACCGCTCCTCATCAGACTTGTGCTCCAGACCCCTCACCAGTTTCGTTGCCCTTCTCTGGACTCGTTCCAGGGCCTCAATGTCTTTCTTGTAGTGAGGGGCCCAAAACTGAACACAATACTCAAGGTGCAGCCCCACCAGCGCTGAGTACAGGGGAATGATTACCTCCCTGCTCTTGCTGGCCACACTATTTCTAATGAAGACCAAGATGGCATTGGCCTTCTTGGCCACCTGGGCACACTGTTGGGTCATGTTCAGCCGAGCATCGACCAACACCCCCAGGTCCTTTTCCTCTTCACAGTCATCCAGCCACTCAGCCCCAAGCCTATAGCCTGCATGGGGTTATTGTGGCCAAAGTGCAGGACCTGGCACTCGGCCTTGTTGAACCACATCCCATTAATAGGGATAGACTAAAACTATACTATCTCTTTAGTAAATTTCTGGATGGATATTAATAAAATGATTTATATCTTTTTCCTAAACTTAGGATATTATACAGCTTTTCAGCATTGTTTTTCAGTATCAATTTTTAGAAAAATATTCTGTGTATCTCTTTAGAAACGTAGCGGATACAGAGAATGGTAGAAGACAGATTTTACTTCTGATCAACAGAAGTAACTCAATGTCATGTGAATAATTTTTAAAATAACACTTTAATAAGAGACTTCTACTAAATGTCACAGAAAAGAACAAATGAAGCAGACGAAGATCTATTGCAGAGACTCGTATGAACGTGCTTAGAAAGATGACAGTGAAAATACAGAGAATTAAGGAATCCAAACAACTTAGGCTGAGAGAAGATGAGTGAATGGACAAAGATCAATAACGTCAAATGCTCCTGAGCTGTCAGGCACCAGTGAAGAATTGATTGATCCATAGCCTGAACTAATTAAAGTGTCATTGGTCACCTCTAACACTCCAGTTTCAATACCGTGCAGATTTCTAAAACAAGCCTTGATCTTTGGAAGCAATAAATAGATGGTAGTGTGATTCAATTAGATTTGTACTCATCTGTCTGAATGACTTTATTTTCCCTGTGAAGGTAGGCTTACAGCAAGGTTCCAGCTTTATTGCTAATCACTGTTCATAGAGTTCCATTCTTGTCACACGAATCAAGTTTTACTAAAAACATAAAAATATGAAAAAAGCTACTCTAATATTGAAGGATTTATAAATATTGTCATTTTTCTGACAAAAGTCTAGACTTTTGCCATATATTTTTCAGCAATTATATATGTATACTATATAATTGTATGTTGTATTGCTCATGTATTTAGACAAATTGCTCATCATTGTACTCTTTTAGTCAGTGTTGCCTTTCGTTTCTTTTCAGTTATGTTGTTTTTCTTTGTCAGACTCCTTTTCTGATGGCCAAAGGCTTTCTTGTTTCTTTGCCTTCTTTACTTGAGCCAAATTTAATACAGTGTTCATTAATTTTTTGTCTTGCTACTTTCTTACAGGCATAAGTTCAAGTGGTAAAATTCACTTATTTTCAGAGTACTTTTTTTTTTTTTTTTCTTTTGGAATCCCTTATCAGTATAGTGAATTATACTTTTTATTTCAGATCATTCCTGAGGGTGATATCTAAGGCAGATGTTGTTTCTTTGAATGCTCATTTCAAGTGAAATGGTAGTTGTCTGCAAAGCTTTGTAAGGGATTTAGGTCCCTACATAATAGTTAGAGTTCTATTGGCCAGAAGGAAGAGCTATTGACATCAAACCCCTGAATTTTAAGAACTGAAATAATTGATGGAAGATTAATATTCATATACAATAAATATGAAATCAGTTGTATTTTAATATTCTTCTTTACTTTCACTTTTGTTATAGCCTGTGGTAAATTTGTGTTGTTCAAGGTGAATCTTTTCATTGGAAGTCATTGGAACTTCATAGGTAAGTATCGAGCAATTCTCATGGCTTGTGCAGTGATTTCTTGAGACAAGTTTCTTGCTTAAGAGCTGGTTTTACTGAATCATGAATACATTGTTTCTTTAATAATTTAAAGCATTTCAGTTTTTCATCAGGCTTTTTATTCCTTTGCTATGTTTATGACTATTCTTACTTCAATAAACACATACTTGACTATAACAGTTTTGCTCACATAATCTGTCAACCATCATGAATACACTGCCTCACTAATTTTAATGCAGAAGATATAACAACCAACAAAGCAATGATTTCTACAGATTACCACAGATTAACTGACTCTTGCTAATACAAATAAAAACCTTTAATTTTTAACTCCAAATTTTAAAAATATTCACAGTTAAACTGCTTGCATAGTGAAATTTACTATGTTGCTGAGTCTTATTTCACTGTTTTCTGGTTTTTTTTTTTTTCATACTCCTGTATATCCATCTTCTTTTTCTTAATTTATAATTAAATTGTAATTTGTTAGAATTAGGAATCATACTTAAATTTTCACAGTTGAGTTGTATCACAAAATTAATGTTTCCAGTTAAAATGGACTATTTCATCACAAAAGATAAAGGGCAAGATTAAAGATTACTTATTCTAGGCATCCACTTTTGTCTATTAACACTTAGATGTACCCACTTAATTATAGCAAACTAATTGAGATATTTTTAGTTGATTTCTTGTCCACTCATTTTTGAAGGCAAACTAAGAACCCCTGTAGGGCTCCAACAATACTTGCCAAGAGAAAGTATTTAGTGTATGTACATTTGTAACTAGGTTCTTGAAAAATATTCAGTAGTATATATCTGTCTCCTTCACACACTTAGCATGCAGAACACACGGATCTGCTCTGAAACTGTTCCAACTATGAAGCTGCTAAATAAAAAACAACTGGGAATTGTTCTTTGACTGGTATTTTTGTATATGGAACCAATATGTCAGACACAACATTTCCAGTCAAGTTCTTCAGATAAAGCTGGAGAAAGAATGCTTTATTTATTTTAACTCTGTATTAGTTTTAGGTGTAAATGAAATGCAGAGCACTTTCACACTCATGACATTTCAAATAATGTTCAAAAATATAAGCTATGAAAATAAAAATAAGAACAAATCTATTATAGGTTTTGTAGGATCAAGATTGCAGTACATGAGTTTAAGTGTAACTAGGTACGTGGTCTGAATTTGACTGAAATCAGTTGTATGCCTTGAATGAGCTCAAGATGGTTTTGGGTGCATCTGTCCAAATTTAGATTTTTACATCGTAACATAAAAAAAATAATTACTTAATCTATGTTGCCTACATAGTCACTGGAGAGAATTAGGCATTTTACAATACAACTCATTCTATCCTTAAGTGGTTTTTAAGAACGGGGTGAATCGCACTTTAACATTTTAGCATTTACTAAGAAATGAGCCTAGATTTGGATGTCAGTGTAGAATATCCTATCAATTAAATTAGAAGAATTCCACACAAGGTGGTAGGCAATGTCCTTCAATATAACAGTCTTCTCTTTCAGTGTTCCTTCTTACTTTTCTCAAACTGCTTTATTAATTTTTTGAGTCAAAAAACCTTTTATTTATTTTGCTTAATTGAATTTTTAGATATTTATGCCCCTTCTATTATTACTGTTATTGCTATGTGCAATAATATGCTGTTTACTTTCAAGGCAATTTTTCTACCTCCAGTACAAAATACAATTGAGGCTCCCATTTACCACATACAAATACAATCAAGAAGGTTTATTTTTCCAAAGTTTCCTTTACAAAATATGAAATTCAGGGTTTGTCCTAAATTAAAGGGGGCTATGTCCTCAAAACCAAAACCAGTGTTATTAACAAAACATCTATTTCCAAGATAAAAGTGTGTGTAATGCTTGAGATAAGTAAAGACTTATATCCTAATGTTTAAAATCATTTAAAATAAGATTTTTTAAAAAATTAAAAGCATGATAAGAAATAAATGAAATCGTCAATTCAGAGATATACTGAGAAATATACAATTAAAAATGTTTCTGTAATCAAAGCTATAAAGACAATTTGATATATTATCTATCGGAATAAGGAAGATTTAAATATTTCATCTATAATTTTAAATGAAAATATCTTACATATTCTGACTATTCATAACAACTATGAAGACTAGCATGCAATTGCTTTGAAATTACAGTGATTAAAACATATGTTTTGAAACATATTTCCAGCAAATAACTTAATATCTACAGGAAGAATAATCTATCCAAAAACTGATAAACAACTTGGAACTTGTCATGCAAACGTCCATGATATTTTTTCTATTTCCATCTGATTTTCTGATACTTTTCATATTCTTAATGAATATAACCTTTAATTCCACGAAAATCATAAAATAGAAGAATGTTTCTGAAAAGCATCCTTATTAGAATTAAGAGAAAACTGTTAAAAAAAAAAATCACTGAGAAAAAACTAGTGGATAATATTCATTAAAAGTGAAACCATATTCTTTTATGAGTTGTATATTTTCCTTTCCTTCCTTCCTTCCTTCCTTCCTTCCTTCCTTCCTTCCTTCCTTCCTTCCTTCCTTCCTTCCTTCCTTCCTTCCTT
>JACDJE010000826.1:402389-416528 GCA_016647715.1 Pavo muticus | reverse complement strand
TCTCATCCCATTGGCTTCAGCCCAGCTATCCAGCCTATCCAGATCCCTCTGTAGGGCCTCGCTACCCTCAGGCAGATCGACACTTCCAGCCAGCTTGGTGTCATCTACAAACTTACTGAGGGTGCACTCAATGCCCTCATCCAGGTCATCAATAAAGATATTAAACAGAACAGGCCCCAGCACCGACCCCTGGGGAACTCCACTCGTAACCGGTCGCCAGCTGGTTTTAACTCCATTGACCACCACTCTCTGGGCCTGGCGCTCCAGCCAGTTCCTTACCCAGCCAAGAGTGTACCTGTCCAAGCCACGCACTGCCAGCTTCTGCAGGAGAATAGTGTGGGAGACAGTGTCAAAGGCTTTGCTGAAGTCTAGGTAGACTACATCAACAGCCTTTCCCTCATCCACCAGATGGGTCACTAAGTCATAGAAAGAGATCAGGTTGGTCAAGCAGGACCTGCCCTTCATGAACCCATGCTGGCTAGGCCTGATCCCCCGGTTGTCCCGCACATGCCTCATGATCTCCCTCAAGGCAATCTGCTCCATAATCTTCCCCGGCACTGAGGTCAGGCTAACAGGCCTGTAGTTCCCCAGGTCCTCCCTGCAGCACTTCTTGTAGATGGGAGTCACATTGGCAAGCCTCCAGTCTTCTGGGACCTCACCCATCAACAAGGAGCGCTGATAGACGATGGAAAGCGGCTTGGCTATCACCTCTGCCAGTTCCCTCAGCACTCTCGGGTGAATCTCATCTGGTCCCATGGACTTGTGGCAGTCCAGTTAGAGTAGCAGGTCTCTTACTGTTTTCTCCTGAATCGTGGGGGGTTTAGTCTGCTCCCCAGCCAAGACTGCCAGGTCAGAGAGTGAAGAGACCTGAGGATAACTGGTCTGACTTTTAAAGACAGATGTAAAGAAGGCATTCAGAACTTCTGTCTTTTCCTTATCCTCAGTGATCCCATTCCTAGCCTCATCCAGTAAAGAATGAAGATTCTCCCTGGTCCTCCTCTTACTGTTGATATACTTGTAAAAGAGTTTCTTGTTCCCTTTTACCCCAGTGGCCAGGTTGAGTTCAAGGTGGGCTTTTGCCTTTCTGATTTTCTCCCTGCACATCTTAACAAATTCTTTGTATTCTTTCTGGGTTGCCCATCCCTTCTTCCACAGGAGGTAGATTCTCTTTTTCTCTTGGAGCCTCAAGAATAGCTCCTTATTCATCCACGCCAGTCTTCTTCCGCGCCGGCTCATTTTGCGGCTCAGGAGGACAGCCTGCTCCTGTGCCTTTAAGACTTCCTTCTTATAGAGCAACCAGCCATCTTGTACCCCTTTATTCTCTAAGACTGAACCCCAAGGGACTCCCCCTATTAGTCTCCTGAACAATTCAAAGTCTGCCCTCTGGAAGTCCAAGGTAGCAGTTTTGCTGTTCCCCCTCCTGACTCCACCAAGAATCAAGAACTCTACCATGTTGTGGTCACTCTGTCCAGGACAGCCCCCGACCTCCACATCTCCCACTAGACCTTCTCTGTTTGTGAACAGCAGGTCTAACAGGGCAGCTCCTCTCATAGGTTCTCTTACCAGTTGCATCAAGAAGTTGTCCTCTATACATTCCAGAAACCTCCTAGACTGCTTCTTTTGCTCTAAGTTGTATTCCCAGCATATGTCAGGGAAGTTGAAGTCCCCCATGAGAACAAGGGCCAGCGATCGCGCAGCTTCCGCCAGCTGTTCATAGAACACCTCATCTGTCTCTTCATCCTGGTTCGGCGGTCTATAACAGATGCCCACCAGGATGTCTGCCTTGTCAGTTCTTCCTCCGATCTTAACCCATAGGGATTCAACCTTATCATCCCCAGTCACAAGTTCAGTAACTTCAAAGCACTCTTTAACATAGAAAGCCACGCCACCACCCCTCCTTCTTTGTCTATCCTTCCTGAAGAGTTTGTAGCCATCCATTGCAGCACTCCAGTCATGGGAGTGGTCCCACCACGTTTCCGTAATGGCAACTAGGTCATAGCTTCCCTGCCGCACAATGGCTTCCAACTCTTCTTGTTTGTTGTCCATGCTGCGTGCATTGGTATAGACACATTTTAGCTGGGCCCCTCGCCTCACCCCTAACCCCATTATCACTCCCCCAGGCTCATCTCTAGCAGGCCTGGTTTTATCCCCTTCCCCCTTCATATCTAGTTTAAAGACCTCTCTATAAGTCCCGCCAGCTCCTGGGCAAGGATCCGTTTCCCCTTTGAGACAGGGGGAAATGGATCCTTTCCAGGGGGAAAGGGCCATGTCTTCATGCCTTCCTTGATGTAAATTTGAAAAACTGTTTTCTCTCATGAAGAATAATGCTTTTTTTTTTTTTCTTCTTCTCTTTTTCTTTCAGCTAGCATAGTTGCAGCAAAGGAATGAGAACCTCCAATTTTTCTCTTTGCATCTCTGATACAGTTCTCATTCCCACTGAAAGACCTGTGGAAGATGAGAGTCTGAATGAATAACTATGATATTGTTAAAAATGGGCAGAACTGGCAGAGGAGTTAGAAAGTGTGAGTTCTGACTTTTCTAGAGAAAAAAGAATAAAATCTTTTTTCCTCAGGTATAACTACAACATTCACCATTGTCAACAGAAAGTAGAAACACGACAGCAGCATACAAAAGCATTTCTCAGTGCTACTACTAATAATTTCAATATATTAAACAAAGACAACAATGGACAGCATCTTCTATTCAGTTAGACAGCTTATGGTCACTCAAAGAATTCTGAACAAAAATGTGAATACTTCTGAAGTGTTGCATGGTACAGCAATAAACAGGAATATTTCTGGAAATCTACACTAGTCCATGGACTGTATGAAGTCAGTGTCTTTGTTTAAAAAGTGTTTGAAACTATATTTGTTACTATATTTGCAAGAGTCTTAATAAAAAAAAAAAGACTCCTTTTTATAAAAGCCACAATATTTCTTATGTTATTCAAATGTAAATTTTATTTGTAAGAAATAATTTGATATGACTACGTTCACAGTAAATGTAGGTCAGAGTCAAGAGAAAGTTCAGTTATACATCTTTTTGAAGATTATTTTATGGAAGACTTTGATCTCCTTTCATGTCATGCTTGCACACCATAGAAAAAAATAGAAAATAGGAAATTTCCAGCTCATTTGATGAGTTTCAGAGCAAGTTGATAACTTAACTGTGACTATTCAAATTGCTTGGGTTTAGTAATAAGAAGAGATTTGTAATTAAGTTCATAGAATCATAGAATCATAAAGGTTGGAAAGACCACTAAGATCATGTAGTCAAATCAACTCACCACCACCATGCCAACTAAACCATGCCCCTAATTGCCACATCTACATTTTTCTTGAACACCTCCAGAGACATAGTATGTCATGATTAAGAATATTTGTCCTGAGTTTGATCCAACTGTCAGTAAAAGCAGTGTTGAAACCATTAATTTGTGGACATTCTTAATAATTTATCTGAGTGTATTTCTTCCAAAGATATAGAATTGTCAAGAAAAGGGAAAGGAAAAGGGAAAGCAACCCTGGTCATTTTAGGTCATCTGTCCTGGTTGTGTCCCCTCCTAGCTTCTTATGCTTCTGCAGCTTAGTCACTGGCAGGGCAGTACGGGAAGCAAAAGAGTCCCTGACTTCAGTATAAGCACTGCTCAGCAATCACTAAAATGTCTGTGCTTTATTGAAATTACTCTCCTCTAAAATCCCAAACTCAGAACTATATAAGCTACAATAGAGACAACTGAACTGACTCTAGCCTAGCCAAATTGAGAACACATGCCTTAGTAGTTCATACTGTTTTCTATCAGATTGCACTGACTAAACAACATTTTCAGCTAATAAAACAGACATATGGGATCGTGCCTCCTGGCTTTTATTTCTGCTTTGTCCAATGATTCACCTCATCACATTAAAACTAAGAAAAATCTGCAAGTGGATTAGACATAGTGATATTCTGAAGAAGAATCTCTGAGTATATTGGTCTTAAACACTTCGAAGTATTGAAACACTTTCAGTTATGAAAAACTCTGACCTCAGTGGTCCGATTCTACCAGCAAATGGACTGTTAAAGCTGACGCTTACTAGGAGTAAAGCATTAAGTACTCGAACTTTAAATACTTGAGTAGTCCCAATGATTGCCTTGACATAGGGGTCAGAACAAGTTATTGTGAAAGTCATGTCACAAGTTCTATAAGGCAACAAGTATGTTTTACCTCTTTGTCTGAAGTTTTGATGTGCATAGCTTTACTAGTTTTTCTCACAATGCTTTTCCAATGTTAGATTTATGTTTTCAAAAACCACATTTTAAGTCTCCTATTTGTGCAGTTTAAATCCCACATACTTGTAAGCCACTATCTAATACACATTCTTTATCACAAATCACAAATCAATACTGATGTTTCTAATATTCAAAAGAAATGAAGAAACATAAAGAAAACCACATTCCATCAATAATTTTTTACTTAAGTTCCTTAAACTCCTTAACATTTTAATTTTTAGTGACAGAAATGGTATGTGGCAGAACAATATTTATAGCTGTGCTTTTGTACTCATTGTATTTTTAAGTATTGGAGTATTTGACACACATTAAGGCAAAGACCGAATGTATTCAGCCAGCCAAGGATTGATTTTATTATTCTATTATTCTGCTAATTCTATGTTAGTTTACATTTTGTAACAGTGGTATGTTTCCTATTCTGGATTCCAATTACATTTATTTATTTATTTTTCCATAGTGAGAAAGATCAGCTATTGGAACAGGTTAATTTGAAAGGCCATTACTCCTTGTCCTATCACTAAGCACCACTGAAAGGAGCCGGGCCTCATCCATTTGCCTCCCAACTCCCTTTAGATAAATATTTTTTAGATTCCCTCTCAATCTTCTTTTCATCAGCTGAACAGACCTGGGTTACTCAGCCTTTCTTCATATGGGAGATGCTCCAGGCCCTTTATCATCTTTGTGGCCCTCCCTCCACTGGACTCTTTCTAGGAGATCCCTGCCTCTTTTGAACTGGGGAGCCCAGAACTGGACACAGTAGTCTAAATGTGGCCTCACCAGGGCAGAGTAGAAGGGGAGGATAATATCCCTTGACCGCCTGGCCACACTCTTTTTAATGCACCCCTGGTTAACATTGGTCTTCTTGATCACAAGGGCATGCTGCTGGCTCATGGCCAACCTGTTGTCCACTAGAATCACTGAGTCCTTTCCTGCAGAGCTCCTCTCCTGCAAGTCATCCCCTAACCTGTATTGATGCCTGCAGTTATTCCTCCCCAGGTGCAAGACTCTGCACTTGCTTCTGTTGAACCTCATCAAGGTACTCCCTGTCCAACTCTCTAGTCTGTCCTCGTCTTGCTGAACAGCAGCACAGCCTTCTTGTGTGTCAGCCAACCCTCCCAGCTTTGCATCATCAGCAAACTTGCTGAGGATGGACTCTATCCCTTCATCCAGGTCGTTGATGAAGATGTTGAACAAGACCGGACCCAGCACCAACCCCTAGGGAGCACTGCTAGTTACAGACCTCCAGCCAGACTCTGCACTGCTAATGATCACTCTCTGAGCTCTGCCAGTCAGCCTGTTCTCAATCCACCTCACCATCCACTCATCTATCCCATATTGTCTATGTTTCATAACCAGGACGCTGCGGGAAACAGTGCCTTGCTGAAGTCAAGATGCACAATATCACTGCTCTTCCCCATCTACCCAGCCAGTGATGACATCATAGAAGGTTGGTCAAACATGATTTCCCCTTGGTGAATACATGCTGACAACTCCTGATAACCTTCTTCTCTTCCAATTGCTTGGAGATGACATCAAGAACAAGTTGTTCCATTACCTTTCCAGGTAATGGAACAGGAATGAATGTGAGGCTTTCCAGGAATGAAGGTGAGGCTGAATGCTCTGCAGGTTCCCGGATCCTCCTTGCCCTTTTTAAAGACTATGTTATAGATACGCTATAGATATGTTGTCAGTGGTTAAAGTAATGCTATAGATATATTTATATATATTGCCACAGGGTTAGAATGCTAAACAAGTGTTGTATCTGGTGATTTTGCTGGAAGATTCTTTGACATTAATGTTTCAATTGGATATTCATGATGCAGTTTTGTCTCCTTCCCCCATGCCAGTTATAGGTTTTTTTTTTTTTTTCCTTTTAATTTCACTTTGTTTTAAATGTCATGACTTCATCTCCATATCTTCTAAAAATATCTTGAGTGATGACAGTCATGCACGAAGGAACATAAAGTCATAATTATTTTCTTTGCTTTTTCAGTAACATATATTGCAATGCTCTGTAACCAAGGAAAGCTCGAGCATAGCCTACTTAGGCTCATTATTAACAGAACTGTCTGGTTCTAACATAAATGAAACTTTTCTCATCTTTGTATTGTTATTCTTGTGAGTTGAGCATGTAATCACTTAGAAGACAAGAAACAGGAAAAGTATAAAAAATACAAAACAAAACAAGTAAACTGTGATATCAGAGCCTCACTAAGGTAAAGTTAAAACAATAATGTGCTGCATCAGAAAATAGAAAAAGCAGTTACTGATCATTACCTTTGTCTTTTATCAATACTGATAGAATTCCTGCTTCTTAAAAAGAAATATTAAATGCTGTTATCGTATCAAATAATTATATATGGTGTAAGTCTGTGTGTTTGTAGGCTCTCACTGTAATTTGTTTAATGACATTATTTTATGCTTGAGGACAAGTATTAAAAATAGACATTTAATTTTGTACTTCTTTAAGAGAAAAACAGATATTCCAACCTCCAAATCTTCTTCAAAATATTATTCTTTTTTCCACATATTTTTATTCCATTTTAGCAGAGTTCATGTCATAGAACCATGGAATCATGGAATTAAAGGATATCATCAGGAGGGGACCTGATCCGGGTCTATAAATATCTAAGGTGTGGGGGGCAAAGTGGCGAGGCCAGACTCTTTTCAGTGGTGTGTGGAGACAGGACAAGGGGAAACGGCCAGAAACTGGAGCATAGGAAGTTCTGCACAAATGTGCTCAAGAACTTCTTTACGGTGACGGTGACAGAGCACTGGAACAGGCTGCCCAGAAAGGTCGTGGAGTCTCCTTCTCTGGAGATATTCAAGACCCGTCTGGATGTCCCCTGTGCGACCTGGTGTAGGAAACCTGCTTTGGCAGGGGGGTTGGACTTGATGATCTCTGGAGGTCCCTTCCAACCCCTATGATTCTGTGATTCTGTGATTCTGTGATTCTGTGATCAGGCCCACTCTTGGCTCCAGATACAGTCCAGAGGTGGTGAAATGCCAATATAAGACAAGTAACTAGTTTCTGAAGGACCCATTAAAATTCAGAGAAAAAGAAGAATTGATCTTTGGTGCAGAAATTTTACATTTGAGCTATATTTCAACTTAAGGATGTAAGTTTACGTTTTGAGTCACAAAAGACAAACCAGAGAATGTGAGGAAATCACAGAATCACAAGGTTGGAAACGACCTGCAAGATCATCCAGTCCAACCGCCTTCCCATTCCTATTAGTACCACAAGCTACTAAACCATATCTCGTAGCTCCTCTTCCAGGCGCCTCTTGAACACTGCCAGGGATGGCGACTCCACCACCTCCCTGGGCAGGCCATTCCAGTGCCTGACCACCCTCTGAGAGAAAAAGTTTCTCGTAATATCCAACCTCCTTTGGTACAACTTGTGGCCATTTCCTCGGGTCCTACCCTTTTTCATCACAACCTCCCTTCAGGAAGTTGTAAAGTGCAATGAGGTCTCCCCTGAGCCTCCTCTTCTCCAGACTAAACAATCCCAGCTCCCTCAGCCGCTCCTCATAAGGCTTGTATAATTCTAAAGAATTGAACATTTTGACTTTCCAGGAAAAAGTTTAGCATCTAATTTAACAAAATATATATCATGTTGCAGTATTTTGCAGCCATTAAATAATACAGCTTTTGCTGATTATATAAAGTTGCTAAAGTTTAAAAAACACACTAGGAGTGATATTTTGTAGGTTTATAGTCTCCCAGACATCTTCTCAGACCTTGAAGTATGTTTTGAAAATGGGTCCCATGTAATCATAAAAATATAGCCCATCTTGAGGCAGTTAATGCTCCAAATTATTCTTGACAAGTGTATTTACATTGTCTTTGTTTAAGATTTGGCAGTGTGGATGATTCATATGAATGAGTTCCTACATATCTTTACTGGAATAAGAATGAACTGGTAAGAGTGAATGTTCATCTGTGATGTTAATATCTGGATAAAATGTATACTTCTTTCATTTCCCAAACTTACACTCACAGACTAAGGCTGTCAGGTCAGCAGACCTTTACATATGTGTGTATGTGAGGGGGATGTTCTACACCTTCCAAAAAATATGCAGTGGATAGCTGTGTGAGTGCAGGCAGACAACAGGAGCAGCCACAGACCCATGGCTGAAATGCCATGTAATAGTAGTAATCGTCTCTGAAGTAGCACTCAGGAAGAGGCATACAAGAGAGGATGCAGGCACTGCTAAGCTCAGTCCAGGCTGAAGGAACACTGACCTGCTGTTTGTGCCTGTTTATCAGTGTTTTTATCTTCACCGTGCTTTGTTCTTCTATGTGCTAATGCAATGAGTTCAAGCATGTCCTATAGGGTGCCTCCACTCTACCTATGTTATCTAAACACAGATGTTTTACTGGTCAAACACACAGAAGAGACAAAGCAGTAGGTATGATATGCATGTTTTCCTACATTACCACTCTCCAGGCTTTAAATATTTCCAGATGCGAGATTGCTTGCCCACATTTACTATCCTTCTTGCTAGTCTTCCATTCTCATCCCTTACTCCTCAACAGCTTTCCACTTTTAACACATTCATAGCAAAAAATTAACAGTGCTAACAGGGAACACTATAAAAGTTAGAAGACACTCTGATTTACTCATCTTCTGCTAGAAAACGATCACTGAATCTTCTCACTGCATCTGTGTTCTGTTCTTATTCAAAAAACCTATGATTATGCCAGATTAGGGAAAATAAATATTTTTCAAAAATCAATAAAGAGGTAAAACATCGCTTAAGTGATCACCTTTTAATAAAGTACAAATATAAATGAAAAAATCTAAAATTGTAACAATTATTAAGTATGTGACTCACATAGATTTTTATGCAGTCCAAATACAGTCAGATCGTAAACCTGTAAAAAAAGAACAGCATCATAATTACACATCCCCCTGCACTACTCTTGTCAAAGGAAAATATTTTACATTTATGCTAAATAGAATCATAGAATCACAGAATCACAAGGTTGGAAAGGACCTACAAGATCATCTAGTCCTACTGTCCTCCCGCTACCATTGCTACCACAAACTACTAAGTCATATCTCGTAGCTCCTCATCCAGACACATCTTGAACACTGCCAGAGACAGCAACTCCACCACCTCCCTGGGCAGGCCATTCCAGGGCCTGACCACTCTCTGAGAGAAAAAGTGTTTCCTTATGTCTAATCTAAATCTCCTGTGGCACAACTTGTGGCCATTTCCTCGGGTCCTGTTTGTTGCCTGGGAGAAGAGGCCAAATCCCTCCTCATCACGACCTCCCTTCAGGAAGCTGTAGACTGCAATGAGGTCTCCCCTGAGCCTCCTCTTCTTCAGACTAAACAATCCCAGCTCCCTCAACCGCTCCTCATCAGACTTGTGCTCCAGACCCCTCACCAGTTTCGTTGCCCTTCTCTGGACTCGTTCCAGGGCCTCAATGTCTTTCTTGTAGTGAGGGGCCCAAAACTGAACACAATACTCAAGGTGCAGCCCCACCAGCGCTGAGTACAGGGGAATGATTACCTCCCTGCTCTTGCTGGCCACACTATTTCTAATGAAGACCAAGATGGCATTGGCCTTCTTGGCCACCTGGGCACACTGTTGGGTCATGTTCAGCCGAGCATCGACCAACACCCCCAGGTCCTTTTCCTCTTCACAGTCATCCAGCCACTCAGCCCCAAGCCTATAGCCTGCATGGGGTTATTGTGGCCAAAGTGCAGGACCTGGCACTCGGCCTTGTTGAACCACATCCCATTAATAGGGATAGACTAAAACTATACTATCTCTTTAGTAAATTTCTGGATGGATATTAATAAAATGATTTATATCTTTTTCCTAAACTTAGGATATTATACAGCTTTTCAGCATTGTTTTTCAGTATCAATTTTTAGAAAAATATTCTGTGTATCTCTTTAGAAACGTAGCGGATACAGAGAATGGTAGAAGACAGATTTTACTTCTGATCAACAGAAGTAACTCAATGTCATGTGAATAATTTTTAAAATAACACTTTAATAAGAGACTTCTACTAAATGTCACAGAAAAGAACAAATGAAGCAGACGAAGATCTATTGCAGAGACTCGTATGAACGTGCTTAGAAAGATGACAGTGAAAATACAGAGAATTAAGGAATCCAAACAACTTAGGCTGAGAGAAGATGAGTGAATGGACAAAGATCAATAACGTCAAATGCTCCTGAGCTGTCAGGCACCAGTGAAGAATTGATTGATCCATAGCCTGAACTAATTAAAGTGTCATTGGTCACCTCTAACACTCCAGTTTCAATACCGTGCAGATTTCTAAAACAAGCCTTGATCTTTGGAAGCAATAAATAGATGGTAGTGTGATTCAATTAGATTTGTACTCATCTGTCTGAATGACTTTATTTTCCCTGTGAAGGTAGGCTTACAGCAAGGTTCCAGCTTTATTGCTAATCACTGTTCATAGAGTTCCATTCTTGTCACACGAATCAAGTTTTACTAAAAACATAAAAATATGAAAAAAGCTACTCTAATATTGAAGGATTTATAAATATTGTCATTTTTCTGACAAAAGTCTAGACTTTTGCCATATATTTTTCAGCAATTATATATGTATACTATATAATTGTATGTTGTATTGCTCATGTATTTAGACAAATTGCTCATCATTGTACTCTTTTAGTCAGTGTTGCCTTTCGTTTCTTTTCAGTTATGTTGTTTTTCTTTGTCAGACTCCTTTTCTGATGGCCAAAGGCTTTCTTGTTTCTTTGCCTTCTTTACTTGAGCCAAATTTAATACAGTGTTCATTAATTTTTTGTCTTGCTACTTTCTTACAGGCATAAGTTCAAGTGGTAAAATTCACTTATTTTCAGAGTACTTTTTTTTTTTTTTTTTCTTTTGGAATCCCTTATCAGTATAGTGAATTATACTTTTTATTTCAGATCATTCCTGAGGGTGATATCTAAGGCAGATGTTGTTTCTTTGAATGCTCATTTCAAGTGAAATGGTAGTTGTCTGCAAAGCTTTGTAAGGGATTTAGGTCCCTACATAATAGTTAGAGTTCTATTGGCCAGAAGGAAGAGCTATTGACATCAAACCCCTGAATTTTAAGAACTGAAATAATTGATGGAAGATTAATATTCATATACAATAAATATGAAATCAGTTGTATTTTAATATTCTTCTTTACTTTCACTTTTGTTATAGCCTGTGGTAAATTTGTGTTGTTCAAGGTGAATCTTTTCATTGGAAGTCATTGGAACTTCATAGGTAAGTATCGAGCAATTCTCATGGCTTGTGCAGTGATTTCTTGAGACAAGTTTCTTGCTTAAGAGCTGGTTTTACTGAATCATGAATACATTGTTTCTTTAATAATTTAAAGCATTTCAGTTTTTCATCAGGCTTTTTATTCCTTTGCTATGTTTATGACTATTCTTACTTCAATAAACACATACTTGACTATAACAGTTTTGCTCACATAATCTGTCAACCATCATGAATACACTGCCTCACTAATTTTAATGCAGAAGATATAACAACCAACAAAGCAATGATTTCTACAGATTACCACAGATTAACTGACTCTTGCTAATACAAATAAAAACCTTTAGTTTTTAACTCCAAATTTTAAAAATATTCACAGTTAAACTGCTTGCATAGTGAAATTTACTATGTTGCTGAGTCTTATTTCACTGTTTTCTGTTTTTTTTTTTTTTCATACTCCTGTATATCCATCTTCTTTTTCTTAATTTATAATTAAATTGTAATTTGTTAGAATTAGGAATCATACTTAAATTTTCACAGTTGAGTTGTATCACAAAATTAATGTTTCCAGTTAAAATGGACTATTTCATCACAAAAGATAAAGGGCAAGATTAAAGATTACTTATTCTAGGCATCCACTTTTGTCTATTAACACTTAGATGTACCCACTTAATTATAGCAAACTAATTGAGATATTTTTAGTTGATTTCTTGTCCACTCATTTTTGAAGGCAAACTAAGAACCCCTGTAGGGCTCCAACAATACTTGCCAAGAGAAAGTATTTAGTGTATGTACATTTGTAACTAGGTTCTTGAAAAATATTCAGTAGTATATATCTGTCTCCTTCACACACTTAGCATGCAGAACACACGGATCTGCTCTGAAACTGTTCCAACTATGAAGCTGCTAAATAAAAAACAACTGGGAATTGTTCTTTGACTGGTATTTTTGTATATGGAACCAATATGTCAGACACAACATTTCCAGTCAAGTTCTTCAGATAAAGCTGGAGAAAGAATGCTTTATTTATTTTAACTCTGTATTAGTTTTAGGTGTAAATGAAATGCAGAGCACTTTCACACTCATGACATTTCAAATAATGTTCAAAAATATAAGCTATGAAAATAAAAATAAGAACAAATCTATTATAGGTTTTGTAGGATCAAGATTGCAGTACATGAGTTTAAGTGTAACTAGGTACGTGGTCTGAATTTGACTGAAATCAGTTGTATGCCTTGAATGAGCTCAAGATGGTTTTGGGTGCATCTGTCCAAATTTAGATTTTTACATCGTAACATAAAAAAAATAATTACTTAATCTATGTTGCCTACATAGTCACTGGAGAGAATTAGGCATTTTACAATACAACTCATTCTATCCTTAAGTGGTTTTTAAGAACGGGGTGAATCGCACTTTAACATTTTAGCATTTACTAAGAAATGAGCCTAGATTTGGATGTCAGTGTAGAATATCCTATCAATTAAATTAGAAGAATTCCACACAAGGTGGTAGGCAATGTCCTTCAATATAACAGTCTTCTCTTTCAGTGTTCCTTCTTACTTTTCTCAAACTGCTTTATTAATTTTTTTGAGTCAAAAAACCTTTTATTTATTTTGCTTAATTGAATTTTTAGATATTTATGCCCCTTCTATTATTACTGTTATTGCTATGTGCAATAATATGCTGTTTACTTTCAAGGCAATTTTTCTACCTCCAGTACAAAATACAATTGAGGCTCCCATTTACCACATACAAATACAATCAAGAAGGTTTATTTTTCCAAAGTTTCCTTTACAAAATATGAAATTCAGGGTTTGTCCTAAATTAAAGGGGGCTATGTCCTCAAAACCAAAACCAGTGTTATTAACAAAACATCTATTTCCAAGATAAAAGTGTGTGTAATGCTTGAGATAAGTAAAGACTTATATCCTAATGTTTAAAATCATTTAAAATAAGATTTTTTAAAAAATTAAAAGCATGATAAGAAATAAATGAAATCGTCAATTCAGAGATATACTGAGAAATATACAATTAAAAATGTTTCTGTAATCAAAGCTATAAAGACAATTTGATATATTATCTATCGGAATAAGGAAGATTTAAATATTTCATCTATAATTTTAAATGAAAATATCTTACATATTCTGACTATTCATAACAACTATGAAGACTAGCATGCAATTGCTTTGAAATTACAGTGATTAAAACATATGTTTTGAAACATATTTCCAGCAAATAACTTAATATCTACAGGAAGAATAATCTATCCAAAAACTGATAAACAACTTGGAACTTGTCATGCAAACGTCCATGATATTTTTTCTATTTCCATCTGATTTTCTGATACTTTTCATATTCTTAATGAATATAACCTTTAATTCCACGAAAATCATAAAATAGAAGAATGTTTCTGAAAAGCATCCTTATTAGAATTAAGAGAAAACTGTTAAAAAAAAAAATCACTGAGAAAAAACTAGTGGATAATATTCATTAAAAGTGAAACCATATTCTTTTATGAGTTGTATATTTTCCTTTCCTTCCTTCCTTCCTTCCTTCCTTCCTTCCTTCCTTCCTTCCTTCCTTCCTTCCTTCCTTCCTTCCTTCCTTCCTTCCTTCCTTCCTT
>JACDJE010000826.1:335023-402160 GCA_016647715.1 Pavo muticus | reverse complement strand
CCTCCTTCTCTCCCTTCCTGCCTCCATCCCTCCCTTCCCTTCCTTCCTCCTTCCTTTCTTTATTTCAAATCAAGGTTTATGTATTAACACTTTTCTTATTTAATAAAGGAGAACAAGCTACAGTTTAACAGACTTTATATAGGAGCAAGTGGATTTTTAAGAGCGGGAAATTGGTAATGATCATAAATAATTTTTCCCATGTAT
This sequence comes from Pavo muticus, assembly GCA_016647715.1. Lineage (NCBI taxonomy): Eukaryota > Metazoa > Chordata > Aves > Galliformes > Phasianidae > Pavo > Pavo muticus. Next base: position 401,956 of record JACDJE010000826.1, on the reverse strand, counting down.
GAGACTGTCTATTCTCAGTTTTGATCACTTTTTTATCAAATGAATAGTTTTTTGAGAATGATATAAAATCTAATTACTTTTTTTTACAGCATCTAGTATAAGGTATGTTCAAAAATGTACTTCTAAGGAGCTCTAACATTAACATATTTTAAAGAGAGTTTTAAATGATCAGCTAATCTGAAATGGATCTGTGTCCTAAATAATTTGTAAGCAGTATACCAAACTTGAGAAATACAATTATGATTACATACAGTATTAACTTTTCTGTTTTATTTGCATTTTTATGATGTTTTGTGATGGGGAATCTTAATTAGAAAATTGATCAGATTGCCAATACTCATGAGTCTTTTGTAACAATTGGCAGTTATCACTGTTATGTTCTTTACCTTCTTTCCCAGTTTTCTGCATAAATTTAATTAATTCTTTATATTTGCCTCTTACCTGCACTCAAAGATCAAAATACGTGTTTAACAACACTTGCAAGATCAACATTTTTCCAGATCTACCTGTAAGCAAAGATTATTGTTTTACGGCTGCTGAGATTCTGTATCTGGCTATGCAAATAAATGAAGCTGAAAAAGAGGGCTTGATTTGGTTGCCTAAACATAGCTGCCTAATGCTAGGTAAGGTACTTTAGGGTATCATGCTCCACAGCTAGTGGTGTAGGAAGTACAGATTTCATTTAGGTCACATCACATCTGTCAGTTGTAAATGTCTTGGATAACGTAAGTATCTCAGACTTTGGATAGCTGACTTTGTCAATATAGGAAATATCTTCAGTAAGTAACAACAACAACAACAAAAGACAAAATCCTATTACACTACTGCAAAGCAAAAGAAAGAAACAAAGACACAGAGATACAAAAATCGGAACTGAATTTCTATATATTTGAGTGAAAGTAAGAGTTTCATTAATCTATATTTTTTATTCCATTCCTAAATCTCTCCATTAAAATAATGAAAATTTGGCATTTATATATGAAATTCAACCTAAAGTAAAACATAAAAGCTACATACATCTGTAAAAGAATCTTTGAGAATTTACATTGCCATGATATGATACCATTTAAAAAAGAACAGAAATTATTTCTTACTTAGCTGAAAATCTGACACTAAATAAAAGTGATAGGCCTATTTTGTTCATTGAGCTTCTGCAATTAAAAGGACATGATCATTTGCAGAAAATTTGTCTCTATCACATAGTACAAAAATATGTTTCAAACTTGCCCAAACTATAAAAGAAGCCCATTTCCTTGAATTTCATTAAACTCTTTTATTTTCATATTTTATTGTCCAGCTTCTGTTACACTTTCTCTGATGAAAATGGTAATGGTACATCTGAAACCAAATTGCAAGTCTGACAGTAAGAAAGTAAAATCATAGTAAATACACTCAAGCTTTTCAGCATAAAAGATATTTCTGTTCTTTGTCAATATTCACTATTTCTCTCTCTCTCCTCTGTTCAACTTTCTCTTTGTTATGTTTACACTGAAAACTTTGGAATGCATTTAGACATATAAGTAAATTTTATGGGGCAACCTGATCTAGTACCAGATCTGGAGGTAGGTGGCCCTACCTGTGGCAGGGGTCTTGGAACTTGATGATCCTTGGGGTCCCTTCCAACTCAAGCCATTCTATGATTGGTAGTAATTGGTATGTTTGAAAACACTCTTCTGAACTCTAAGCAAAACTGATGTTCAAAGAGTAGTAATAGGATTTAAGCTAGTTTGGAACTAATGAACAATAGCTTCATCCAACAAAATGTTTTAAGGGAGAGGGTAGAATTTAGTAAGGAATTAATAAGCTTATGATCAGAAAAGAAATGAAGGAATTAATAAGCTTATGATCAGAAAAGAAATGAATAGGAATTTAAACACTCAAATTTATCCTAAAAGACCTACTCACCTGCTGTTTCAATGTGTCATATAATTCCTTTCTTTATTATTATTATTTTTTACTTATTTTATTGCTCCTAGATATTTGGAAGATCTATTCCGATTCATAAAAATGAATGTGTTGTTTGATTAGAAGAAACAATTTTTGTGCTTTTTTCACACCTATTCCACTTTGAACTATCACAGACTGAATAATAGATGAATGTCATTTAGCATCTAACGTAGTATCTAACTTAAACTGGCTGTCAATAGTGATTTATCTTTTCCTAAGTAAGATGTTGGATATAATCAGGATGAAATTTCTTTACAGGATCCGACTTTTTTCACAAACCGTGGAGAAACAATTAACTTAGAATAGAAACCAGCAATAAATGACATGTTAGATCAAAATGAACTCTAATGAACATGAAGATAAAAATACACTTTGTGGTGCACCATGTTTTCAGCTTGCAGCCAGTAACGCTAGATCCCATTAACACAATGTGTTCCACAGAAAAATACCCCTCCCCTTCCTCTCCTTCTCCTTCTCCTTCTCCTTCTCCTTCTCCTTCTCCTTCTCCTTCTCCTTCTCCTTCTCCTTCTCCTTCTCCTTCTCCTTCTCCTTCTCCTTCTCCTTCTCCTTCTCCTTCTCCTTCTCCTTCTCCTTCTTTCTCCTTCTCCTTCTCCTTCTCCTTCTCCTTCTTCTCCTTCTCCTTCTCTTCCTCCTCCTCCTCCTCCTCCTCCTCCTCCTCCTCCTCCTTCCCTTATCTTCAAGCCAATATTCTGTTACATTTTGTTGCTGTTCAACAGATGGCAGCAAAACAGCAGTCTGACAAAATGGTGTCTGGCATGGAAGTAAGTATGAAGTGTATGGAGTGTAGTTGAATTCCTCCGTGCATAAAAAAAATGTTCTCATTGACATTCATCGACACTTGTGGAATCATAGAATCATAGAATGGCCTGGGTTGAAAAGGACTACAATGATCATCTAGTTTCAACCCGCCTGCTGTGTGCAGGGTCGCCAACCACTAGACCAGGCTGCACTGAGCCACATCCAGCCTGGCCTTGAATGCATCCAGGAATGGGGCATCCACAACTTCCTTGGGCAACATGTTCCAGTGCATCACCACCCTCTGAGTGAAAAACTTCCTCCTAATATCTAACCTAACCCTCCCCTGCCTCAGTTTTAAACCATTCCCCCTTGTCCTATCTCTATCCACCCTCATAAATAGTCGTTCCCCCTCCTGTTTATATGATCCCTTCAAGTATTGGAAGGCCACAATGAGATGTCCCCGGAGCCTTCTCTTTTCCAATCTAAACAAGCCCAGTTCCCTCAACCCTTCCTCATAGGAGAGGCACTCCAGACCTCTGATCATCTTAGTGGCCCTCCTCTGGACCCGTTCTAAGAGCTCCACGTCCTTCCTGTGCTGAGGGCCCCAGAAATGTTTATGTAGATCAAACAGTGGATGTTGGAACAGTGAGGCACTAGTGTGAGGAACGCTCAGAATTAAGGATTTCTAATCAGGCAAAGATCTTCGTGAAAACAGCTAAGTTTATTCATTATTGCAATAATGGGTGCACGCCCCCTACTGGCAGGGGAGAAATTGTGCACCTAGTTAGTGAAATTCACTCCGTTACACACCCTTGGTCTGATGCAGGTTGTATCTCTCCTGGCACTCATTGCTTGAGCATCTCACAATCTTCTCGACGTCGTTGCTATGATACATTTCTGTATAAGCTCTGTTGCCAACCTGTTGTTTTTAGGTATGTTCTGTACTTTTCTATGGAGATAGGACGACAGTATTTCCAAAAATTAGCACATTCGTTCTGTCCTGTGCTAGGCTCTGCCCATTCTGCATATTTATCTTACATTGTGCCTGTCCCATTTCTACCCGGGTCAGAACACCTCAATCTCAACTATACTCTGTTCTGCAGCTTTCTTTGTGAAAACCAGCTTATCCTACACTACATACAGAAATATTGGAAACTTTCACTGCAAAAACACAATTTACCTCTCACAGTGGGTGGTGTGTTTCAACAGTGGCAACACAAACATGAAAAAAAACCCTATATTCTGGAGAGCCATGTGTAGGTACCACATCACCAAATGAAGAGCATCTCAATCAGCTCAGCAGCACAAATTGGCTAATGGTGGCTATTTTGAAAAATAAGGTTTTGCAGCTGAGAATTTCCTCTCTCACACAGTGTTTTTGTGCTCTTTTTATCTGTTGTATTTTCCATGGAAATAAATATGAGGCATTACTTTTGGAGTAAACCATGTATAAACCTTATACATGTGAACAAATTTGTGTGAAAAGAAATATGATTTGTAATTTAAAAATACACCTTTTTATTATCTTGATATACTGATCACCAGATTCTCAGTAAATGGAATTTATTGATCTTGGTATAAAAAGTAGTAAGGGAAAAATAAAGCACGCGAGAACTAATTCAGCGCTACTGAGAATGTCTGAACAGCAGGTTACTCAACAACAGAAACACAACGACAAATAATCAGCAAGGCTGTCAAGAATACATAAATGATCTTGCAATGTTTTTTTCTAAAACATTTGGATTGGATTTATTTGTCATAATATATTCTGCTCAAATTTACTGCAACATTGTTTTTAATTTTCTTACAAAACCAATATTTCCAGTAAAAAAATAACATTTTAACTGAAATTTTGAGAAATCTGACTGCAACTTTATATACAATTCAAGAACTTAAGGACTTAAATACTGGAGGACTATATCATGTCATTACATGTAATACCTAAATTACCCTGTCTTTAAATAGCCTCTTTAACTGATCTCTTTATTTTCTCTTTTATTCCACCACTGCTTGATGCAATTATCTTTTACCACTTTTTCTAGCTGATTATTGCATTGACTATAATGTTTGCTAAGTTTCTGTTTTAAACTGCTGAGATGTAAGAAATATTTGCTGTTAACTTTAATTACGTTTATTCATTCCACACTCTAGTAAAGATATTTGTAAGATTTTTTCCTTAACATAAGCAGTGAACTATCTGCAAATTTGCTGCAATATATATTGATCCTTCTCAATTAACTTGTAGTGCTGGATGCACAAAGTTAATGATTGTCATATTTGAACTTCTCTGATAAGATAGTGATGTTTACAATTTCAGCTACAGGGAAAACCTGTAAGGTATTAATTATCTGACCTATGGTGTTTCAAGTTCTAACTGATATAAATGTATCAGGAAAATCAGGAGGATAGCTATGAAATCTCATTTTTATTGCTTTGAAGTTTCTGCTGTCTCAAAAATTCAGACTGATTTCACTATATTCTTCCACTATTTCAAGAAAAAACATAGATGTTTTCTGAATTTTTTAAAATATCATTATGTATAGAATATAAAATAAATAAAACAGTAAAATAGTTTGCTAATAGAAATTCTGCTTCAGTTAGTTTGCTAGGAAAACAACAGTTATATATTCAAAAGCCAGATACTTAGATATTTTATATAAATCATTCAAATTACTCTATTGAGTCACCAAGACAGAATCTGTCTCATTATATACGAGATGTTTGTAAACAATTACATTTTTTCAATTTTCAGACAGAATTACACTCTTGGGGTATATTACTTTTCAGGTTATTTGGCTTACCTTTGTTCATGGTATGTAGACAGAATATGATTAATCATCTAAAAATTGTCAGTGCATCCATAACACAACAGCAATCAAGATACCAAGATATCAGTACATTGCATGGATTATGTAGGCACAGAAGATCTCTGAAGGCATTTACACATGACAAAATTCAATTGCTGCGTTGCTCAGTAACATTTCCACTACTTTTCTTCTATGAAGTATATAATCTTTTTTTGTTGTTGTTGTTTTTAATTCTAGGTGAACTTCTCCTCTTCGACTCTCATTCATTAATTTCTTCATGACTTAAAAATTAATATAAGTCAAATTGCCCATTATTTAGCATTGTGTTTGTAACTTACTTTTCCAATTAAAATAAAACTAATGTGTATTCTGATGATTATAAGAAAAGAAGGAAAGCATATAAAAAGAGGGAAAAAAACACAGAAATTTGTTGAGATGCAAATCACCACTACTCACAGGCTATTTATTAGTCATGTTAAAACAAAAGATAATGTTTCCTTTTTAATGCATATGACCTTTGTTTGACTGATACTTTTTAATCAATCAAGATCAATTCAAAGATTTTAAAGAGAAGATGTGCATTTAAATCTGATATTCATACCTTATTCAGTGTGTAAATCTTCACAATTCTAAGGAACAGCCAAGCTCCTCAATATTTTTTATTGAAATATCAGTAATTTTCTTTATCTTAAGAATTTTATTGTTTTTGTGAATTCTGATACTGTGCATTGAAATAAAAATTCAAAGTAGAGCATATCACTGCATATTTACTATTTAAAAATACTTTGAAGTTCAATAATCTTAGGGAAAGGACATTAAATGTCTAGTTTCTGCTTTAATGCAAAATATGAACTAAAAAAAAAAAGAGGAATATTTATTTTCAAATGGCATTTATAAATGGTCATTAAAACGTATGAAAGTGTTGCTGTTGAGGTTGACATCAGACAAGGAAATAATGTTGTTAACTATGCTCTGATCGATTACTCAAAAAAAGATACAACAAACCATATTTTCATTCAATTTCACTATCAAAGTTTATCTTGATTATAGTATATGCAGAAGGGCTGCTCCAAAAGCAATGCCTCCTATAATGTGGCAGTAGAGGTGGAACCTTCCTGCCAGTATTCCATTAAATTTTGTTGCCATGTGAGAGATGGCAGAAGAGGGGTAGTCTGATGAAATGGTATCTGACATGGAAGTGTGTATGAAGCAAAGATATGCAATTGAATTCCTCCGTGATGAAAAATATTTACCCGGTGACATTCATTGATGTTTGCTAAATGTTTATGGAGACAAAACAGTGGGTGTTAGCACAGTGAGGCAGTGGGTGGTTTGCTCTTGCATCCACTCCAGATCAATTCCTTCTTCATCTAGTATCTAGTGCTGAAAAAGATGTACAATACTAATGGCCCTGGATTCAAATTGCAATTAATACACAATTCAGTTTCTTCCATGTTTCTGATTTACATAAATTGTTTTGTTCAGCTTTCCTGACTATTTTGCAACATTGTACTCAGTTAGCAAGTGAACAATAAAACTGGGGGAAAAAAAAATTGAAAATCAGAAATGGTATTTTTGAAAATGTGTAATTTATAAGTGTAGTAAAATTACCTCTGGTTAAAAACAATCTCTAATTTTAGTATGGTTCTTTTACAACTTACAACAGGTTATTGCTGTGGGACAATATCTGTTCTAAGAAACAAATTAGATATTCATTATTTTGCTTTACATTTTCTTGCCTTTTATAGTGAGTACAATGACATAGAATTGTAAAAATCATGAAGAAGTTGCATCTCCTTAATCGCACTAATTCAAGTACTATTTTTCATTTCTCTGTAGTTTCCTTTGGGAGATACTTTATCAGGTATCAGAAGTTGGGGGAACTTTGACTTGCCTGAGGAATAGTACTTTTTCTCAGTGTAATTATGCATCATTATGGCAACTATATTATCACTACAGGCTTGCTGTGAATTCATTTTTTTTTTAAGAATAGACAACAATTAGAATCTCAACTATTTTCAGACACTAAACTTGAGTGATCCTGATTTTGACAAACTGATAATGGATCTGATGAAACACATCTAACTACAATTTAGTGGTATCAAGGGAAATGAACTTGAACACATGTGAAGAATGTGAGGTGACATTTTCATTATGTGGTTGTTAATGTGTTTCCTGCAATTCAATCCAAATTAAAACAAAGTTATAGAAATGTTTGAGTTGCATTCTAAAGCATATAAATGTGGTGTATTCATGGAATCAAAAATTTACCACAGATTTAATTTCCCAAATCACTTTCCTTTAAGAATAGTGGCTTTTGTAATTTAGATTTTGCATTTAGCTAAACCCTTTTTTGCTTATTATTTGACAGCATTAGAACAAATAAAAACAAATAAGCAAATAGGTAGTAATTCAATAAACTTAAACTACTAACAGTTCTGTTATGTCAAAGTCTTTTGGAGGGGAACTCACCTAGTTTCTGAAAGGCAGAACTCCTCTTATACTTTTGCATTGTCTGTACTTTCTCCACCTCAACTCTCATATGAATGTTGAAAATTTTGAACTACAAAGTTGAACTATTTCATGCTCCTTCATGTATGTATGTATATTTATATATATAATATATATAAAATACAGTAATGACGTGGCATATCAATAGTAAACTATACTCAAATGACCGGGTAGGTCTCCTGAAGTGCTTCATGTTACCAGCCCAAAAACATTAACATCAGAGTATAAGTACACCCAAACCAGTAGCCTCAGCTGGGTGGTGGGTGTGATAGAATTTGTTGGCCCAGACCGAAACATAGCAGTGTGCAGCAGTTGAATGGCATAGCATATTATGTGTCAATGCTTAAATCTATATGTCTATGCCTTTAGAATACAGTGTTGCGTATATTCATTTGTTGGAGTCGACGGTTTATGGGCTCGTTTAGCCCGGTTCCGTGACTAGCGGGGTGGAGGGATTTCGCAAAATCCGCGCCTCTGGAAGAAGGAAACAGGGGACCCCAAAATAATTAAAAGAAGTGGCAACTATCTTAGGAGAAACAAACTAATTTACTAATTATGTTATCGGAATGCAAGATAACACACTATAATACAATATAATTACAATTGAAGCTAATAAATCAAATATAATGAGAGAGAGAGATTGTCTGAAAGCTGGGTAGGCCTCACCATAACGCTGAGGTGAGATGCGCAGTCCGGTCGAACAGCAGGGAGAGAGACTGACGAAGAAGAGCCCCGGTCAAACGACCTACCAAGGCCTTATATCTGTTCTCCCTGAGCAGAATAACAGCACAGCAAACAGTCTTCTGGGGAATGTAGTTCTTCTTTTCTTTGGGGATAAGTACCCAGAACACTTTAACTCCCAGTGCACTACATGATGTTATGATGTGGAATATTGATAACCAAGAATCATAAAACCATGACAGTTGGTAAAGTATAGGCTAAATATTTGCCCAGAGAGGTGGTGGAGTCACCAACCCTGGAGGTGTTCAAAGAACGTTTGGATGTTGTGTTGAGGGACATGGTTTAGCGAGAACCATTGGTGATGGGTGAATGGTTGGACTGGATGATCCTGTGGGTCTTTTCCAACCTTAGTGATTCTATGATTCTATGATTTCTATGATTCTGGGGAAAAAAAAAAAAAAAATCCTTTTTTTTTGGTATCATAGTATTTAAATAAAGAAAAAAAAAAGTAGTTAGACAAACATGATACTAATTAGAGAGGCTCTTCCTAATACAGTCTTTTACAAGACAAAATAAAGAGTAGGTGGCATTTTTGTTGTGGTGTATGTATATGCCCAAAGATAGAAGTATTTTTTTTGAAAAAATAAAAAGTCATATTGTACAGTAAGATAAGCCCCAAAGTTTCAGTGAGAAGGAAAAAGTGAAAAGCTCTTCCTTTTCCTTCCACTCTTGTCTGTTGAATATCCATCAATTCACAACTCTTTTGGGATTTCTAGGTTGCATGCAATCTTACATTCCTGAAGAATGTGTCAATCTTCATTTAAAAGTTTACAAGAGGTCTGAATTCCAGAAGTTAATATCTTTATATACACATGCCTTTCACAGCAAATAGCCATGTTTTATTGAATGCTGTATTCTAAACGTAAGAAAACTAAGAAAATATTGATAAAACTTAAGAAGATACAACTCAGTAGAAGCAAGGTGCCTGTTAAGTATTTAAAATATTTAAAGTTCCCTCTCTACTCTGCCCTTGTGAGCCCCCATCTGGAGTACTGTGTCCAGGCCTGGAGCCCCCAGTACAAGAAAGACAGGGAGCTGTTGGAGAGGGTCCAGAGGAGGGCCACAAAGATGACTGGGGGGCTGGAGCACCTCCCTTATGAAGACAGGCTAAGGGAGCTGGGCTTGTTCAGCCTGGAGAAAAGAAGGCTGCAGGGTGACCTAATTGCAGCCTTTCAGTACTTAAAGGAAGCCTATAAACAGGAGGGGAGTCAACTCTTTGAAAGGGTAGATAACAGTAGGACAAGGGGAAATGGTTTTAAGTTGAGGGAGGGAAGATCTAGGTTGGATGTCAGGGGGAAGTTCTTCACAAAGAGAGTGGTGAGGTGCTGGAACAGGCTGCCCAGAGAGGTTGTGGATGCCCCGTCCCTGGAGGTGTTCAAGGCCAGATTGGATGGGGCCCTGGGCAACCTGGTCTAGTATTAAATGGGGAGTTTGGTGGCCCTGCCTGGCAGGGGGGTTGGAGATTCATGATCCTCGAGGTCCCTTCCAACCCAGGCCATTCTGTGATTCTGTGATTCTGTGAAAGTAGTGTTTAACTGCTGAAATTCATCTTGACACACGCTATTCCTGCTATACAGGCTAGAAATAACAAACCCTCACTTGATCTAGAACCCGATACTGATACTCCACTGGCTCCAGCATCTGCCACCACAGACCCTGGGCAGCCACACACGTCTGTCTCTGGGAACTGACACCCAGTCCTCTCATACAACATTGGTCTCACCAGGATCTGGCACTGACACATACAAAATAGTGAATGAGATTACAGAGAGAGCATGTTAAGAGAAAATCTAACAAGAAGGTAAGAGAAGGTATGCATAATCAGGCATAGGGTACAGACAGACAAGCTTACTGACAGGCCCCATTTAAAATGTGGCAGCCCTCTTTACACCCTTTTCAGTCTACCAGGGTAAGGGAGTATACAGAAAAAGGTAGACAAAAAGATGGGGCTCTTTGTTCCTCTCTGCTCCCTTTCCCCTACCTCCGACCGGTTTTCATAAATATACTATTTCCCACACCCATTCCAGTGTGAGACCCCTTGGTTCATAGTCTTGCCAATTGCAATATCCAAATTGATCTTCCTGGAAGTAAGACCTGTAGCTTCTTGATAGTTCAACAGTTAGTACAATTTCTTAGTTTTATTCTTATTAATGTATCCAGCAGGGGGGTTGAAACTAGATGATCATTGTGGTCCTTTTCAACCCAGGCCATTCTCTGATTCTATGATTCTGATTCTATCCCTTACCATTTGCTGTCTGGGTTTGTATCCTTTTCTCTTCGTATTTATGGCTCTCTCTTTTGCTTATGCTCTGTTTTCTTTTTTCCTTTTTTCTTTCTTTTTTTTTTTTTCTCTTTTTTTAATTGATAAAACACTTGACCAGAGTCAAAATAAAGAGAAAGAAAAACTGTAACTAAGGTGTTAGCTCAATAACCTGACTGTTCTTGACTGTCGTGTTGAATCAGTACAGGGATATAGCTAACAAGACAAATTTTACATTTCTCACTTTCCCCATTCTCTTGCTTACCCTATAACTCTCTATGTATCTCTATGTATTAGAGATAAGAAAGAAGGAAGTGAAGAAAAAATATGTTGAGAAATTAGCTACTGTTTCCAAAATCCCAGCAGTCAAAATCAGTAAGCATAAAAACTTGAAACATGACTAATGATCTCTCCTGCAAGGGGAGATTTTCTGTTTACAGAAGACAAATTGTAACTAAGTCCAGCTGTATTGACAGCTGTATATTTTATGTCTACTCCGATGTTGTTCTTCTTGTTTTACAAAATTAATATCAATAACAGATTACATAGAATACCATTTCTCTTTGACCAAGAAGTCACTTATTTTTAAAAACCCATTAATATGTATCAACAGCTAAACTGCTCATACTAGCAAATCATTTCTGCTCATTATTTTCTTGTGCCACATGAGGCCATTGGCAAAGATTGAATCAAGGCAACCAAAATCTATTTCAGTTTTGACCCTTATGTCCTTTAGGCTATTGTGATTTTCATCCATTTATAGAATTTTCAGAATTACATTATACATACGTGATTCTGAAAAAGACTGAAGAAATGATGAATGGTTTGCTTCAAGTAAGATAGCTATTGCAATTTAAAAACAAAAAGTATATTATATCAGATAAGCCAAATCATACATTTACTTTTACTATCTCATGAATTTCAAAGGGATTTGGAATTTTCCCTGTCCTGCTGAAATGCTAGAATCTTTGGCTTTTTTGAAGTATATCTTCTGTGGTTCAGCTGAAGCAACTACATTACAACACCAATAGTATATCCCTAGCTTAAAGTATTTTAACCAGGTAGAGTATGGCATTTGATAACAAAGGTATTTTAAGTTACTGCATGTCTCTGTCTTTTTATTGTGAAATGCACTCAGCTGAGGTCAATATAAAGGTCAGTAAAGAGCTTAAAGATGTTTTTATATGTTTAAAAAACAATTTTTCAGGGATTCCAAAATGAATGAAGTTTATTTAATTCTTTTTTTTTTTAATTTTCTATAATAAGAAAAAAATGCAAGATAATTATATGAGGATAAATATAATAAAGGGAAAAAAAGAAAAATAAACTGTAGTATTAATGCTCTCTTTTTACACTGATGGACTAAAGTCTGTGATACAAAAATAAGCATTGATGTTAAATTTATTGTTGCCTTTATATGTGTTGGGGTAACAATGAACATATTTAAAATGCATTTTAATGAAGAAAAACATCTGGACCCATTGAAGTACATCCAGAATATTATCCTTTAAGATAACTTAAAAATCTTTAGAACTTGAGCATATAAGCTTCTAAAACACAGCTTAATTTTAATAGTTGCTTACACTGGATAGAAACTGTATGATGAGTATTTTGTGTCTTGAACATTTTCTGTATTGAATGTTTTCCAGTTTTGGACTCCTCACTACAAAAAATTTACTGAGTTGTTTGAGCACGTGCAGAAAAGAGCAATAATGCTTTTGAAGGGATGTACGGAAATTGTTAGGTCATAGCCTAAACCAGTGATTGAGTACCTGATGATGGGGTTTGGCTAGCCCTGGTAGAACAGGTGTGAGCAATTCCTTGGGTCCACGCCTTCCTAATCTCATTTAAGGGCTGGCAACCACAAAAAAAACATATTGTCTTAGAGATTGTCTCCTTGGGAGTCTTTAGTGAGCCCCTGATCTTCAGAAAGGAGTGAGTTCTTCTTTATTACTGGAGTGTGACTGCTACCTTTCTTGGGTGGTTCAAGACTAGTTTAAAGCAATTGTATTTGCTGCCTTCAATTTTTCAAGGGATAAAAAAAAAAAAAAAAAAAAAAAAAAAAAAAAGACTTATTGGTAGTAACTGAGGGATTTGGAGATGTTTATCCTGGAGAAAAGAAAGTTGAAGGACGACCTCATTGCTCTCTACAACTACCTGAAAGGAAGTTCTTGGGTGGAGAGCATCAGTCTCTTTTCTCAGGTGACAACTGATAAGACACAAGGAAAAAGCCTCAAGTTGTTCCAAGGTGAGGGGCAGGTTGGACATTAGGAGAGTCTTCTTCATGGAAAGATTGGTCAAGCACTGGAACAACTCATGCAGGGAAGTTGTAAAAGCTGTCCCTAGAGGCATTTAAGAGGCATAGCTGTAGCATTAAGTGGCATAGCATAATGACAGGTATTGGTAGGATTGGTTAATGCTCAGATTTTTCAAACCTATAAATTCTGTTATTTATGATTCTATGTAAAACTTCAGTTTTGTTCATTTGGTTTGTTCCAAAATGCTATGAGCTACAAGAAAAAAAATCTGCTGTACTTCTAGATAGATATCCCAGTGCTTATTTACAGTTCCATGTGATCCATGTATTTCTTTTCATATAAACAATGAGTAACTCTTTCCAGAAGAAAAGAAAATGAAACAGTATTAAGAGCTAGTATGAAAGAGAAGAAGCATAATGTGGCAAGGTAAATGCAAAGAAAGTACTTGGAAGGCTATTAGTTTCTTTGATCACCTGCTTAGGCTATGATTTTTTTACTCAGTTTATTGTTTCAGAAATAAAAAATTCTGGTGCTCTATGAATAGCTATTACACAGACTCAGAAGGGTTGCTTAAACTAGCATAATTGTGAAAGAAATGCACATCAAAGTAGCATCAAAGTTATTGTCCCAAACAGCTATATGGATACTGACAAAGTACGAAGTGCCTTCTCTTTCAAAATTGAACAAACAACTGCATATTAAGGGCGTATTTTATTGTATAGATCTGATTTTGGCTCAGTAAACTCTCTAGGAATTTAGATGGGATCATCTTTTTAATTCCAGGTATTTGGAATGCATGCGTACATCTGAGTTAGGCACTGCAGGCTATCATTATAGTCAGTTACACATTACAGTCAAGGGATGAATATAGATGCATTTAAGGAATTATTCATTTCATCCTCTAGTGGCTGCCTAAAATAGGGTATAATAATTGCTCCCCATAAATATAAGCTCTGTTTTGTTGTTAGTGGTGAGTGATTGTTGTTGTTTTTTGTAATATCTTGAAAGAAGTACACCCTTAAGAATTTGAAAGATTCCTTATGGAGGCATCAAAAAAAAAAATTATCTTCACTAGTAGAGGAGGTGGCATTGAGATTTCAAAATATAGTATATTATTATAGTATTCAGAATGTACAATCCTCAAGGTAGCCTATGCAAATACACTGTTGTCTGTAAATCCAGGACACAGCTGCTTCTTCATTCCGATTGTTAAAGGGCCGGTGGGTTTCAGGGCCTAAGACTGGAATCCCGCTTTTAACACAGATTAACTTTGTTTCATGATATAATGCGAACTGTCAGCTCATTAAGGGATGGTAAGCTAGCTGGTGGCCCACTACCTAGCCAGGAGCAGAGCAGCTGAGGGGCACTGATGTGGCTCCAGCCCTGGGCATCAGGCACCTCCTTGGCAATGAAGATAAGCTGAGACCACACCAGGATGTGGGCTACTGGGTGAGTCAGGCTTGACAACATGCCTGGCTGGCCAGGACTAGGCTGAGGAGAACTGGATATGTGCCCTGCTACAGCATCTGGAGCAGGAGATTACAGCTCCAGGGGGTTGACATGGGCCTCCTTTTGGATCCCCTAGGTCAATTAGGTCTATTTAATGCTCTCAAGGTCTTGGTGCTGTCAGATCAAAGCTGTGTTCTAATTTGCACTGTGTATTTCAAAGGTGTGCACAAACAAAACAGAAATGGAAAGTTAGTATTGAACAGCAGTGATGTATTCATATTATGATGTAGCTGTAAGTTAAACTAAAGAAGTTAGTAAACCAGTAATGAGGACATTTGATGAGAAAGGCAGAACTATTATGGTTATGCTGCTTTGAGCAGCCTTTAAAAATCTATCATTTCACAGTAAATTAACAAGGCTACAATTAGGAGGAAAAATAGGATGAATATTAAGCTGATACACTTCTGTTAAGACCATCTGCTGTAGTGTCACAGAACTATTTTATAACATGTAAAGAAATAATTTCTTGTAGCCACAAAAACTGCTGATGCAATATTAACATGAGAGAAGCTTTGAACTGGAATAAAGACCAATGATAATAACCAGGAAAAATAAAGCTGAATATAAAGATTCTAGTAACTTGTGCAATGGCTGTCTTTTATTTACTTCAAAGCTCACTTTAGAAAGCTTATCCTGGAGAAGCTGGCAGCCCATGGCTTGGACAGATGCACTCTTTACTGGGTAAAGAACTGGCTGGATGGCTGGGCCCACAGAGGGGTGGTGAATGGAGTTGCATTCAGCTGGTGACCAGTCATGAATGGTGTTCCCCAGAGGTCAGTACTGGGGCCTGTCCTGTTCAGTACCTTAGCTGATGACCTGGATGAAGGCATTGAGTGCACTCTCAGTAAGTTTGCAGGTGACACCAAGTTGGCTGGAAGCATCGACCTGCCTGGAGGTGTGAAGGCCCTTCAGATGGATCTGGACAGGCTGGATAGCTGGGCTGTGGCCAATGGGATGAAGTTCAATAAAACCAAGTGTTGGGTCCTGCACTTTGGCCACAACAACCCCTGGCAATGCTACAGGCTTGGGGTAGAGTGGCTGGAAGACTATGTAGAAGAAATGGACCTGGGGGTATTGATTGATGCTCGGCTGAACATGAGCCAGCATTGTGCCCAGCTGGCCAAGAAGGCCAATGGCATCCTGGCTTGTATCAGAAACAGTGTTGCCAGGAGGATCAGGGAAGAGATCATCCCTTTGTACTCAGCCCTGGTGAGGGCACACCTCAAGTATGGTGTTCAGTTTTGGGCCTCTCACTCCAAGAAGGTCCATTGAAGTCCTGGAGCATGTCCAGAGAAGGGCGACAAAGCTGGTGGGGAGTCTGGAGCACGAGCCTTATAAGGAGTGACTGAGGGAGCTGGGATTGTTTCCTCTGGAGAAGAGGAGGCTTAAGGGTGACTTTATCACTCTATACAACTACTTGAAGGGAGGTTGTCATGAGGTGGATGTCAGCCTCTTCTCCCATGTAACTAGCAATAGGACTAGAGGGAATGACCTCAAGTTGTGCCAGGGGAGATTTGGATTGAATGTTAGGAAATATATCTCTGAGAGAGTGCTCAGGTGCTGGAATGGGCTGCCCAGGGAGGTGGTGGAGAGCTAACTGAGACAACTTTATTTAATGATAAATCTTTGTCAAAGTTCATGAATCAGACTGGTGTTTTCACGGAAATGTAATGATATAAGTTATTCCACTTAAATAATTAGAACAATAGTTACTCTTCTCTTTCTAATCCAGTAAGTTTTTGACTATGGCAAAGTTTATGATAGTTTCACTAAAGATTATTTGTATATATTCTTCTTTGGCTCCACACTATAAAAAATCCAATATAATTTACAGAAAAAGGAAATAAATTTATTCCTTTATTTTTTTCAAGGAAAATATCATAAAACTTACTATCAAACTTTTTTTATTTTATTAGATGGATAAGCAATTTCTGGTCATCATGGAGTATGCAAGCCTACTTACTGTGTGTACAGAAAGAAGAAAAGTATTATCCATTTATGTGAAATAAATCTTTATCAGTTCTCATGGCTTTCAAATTAAGATTTGAGAAATATCCCTTAACCTTTAGAAGTAACCATTATATAGATTTTACTATTGAGTGGAACTTCATGTTGCGATGATAGAGGTAACATTTTCAGGTGAGAGTTTATAGTGGCACAGCCATATAGAAGACTCTCTCTTACTTTGGAACAAGAGATAGGTAATGGTGTAATATTCTATTTATTGACAACATAGTACTGCAGTTAACTGTGACTTAAAGCAAAAAGTCACATTTTTGCTTGCTTCTCACAGCTGAGTGAGAAGGGCAGGAGCAGGGCAACAATAGACCTTGAGATAACAACAGCCCTGGACAAAGGCACCTCTGGACACGTTCTGGACAGGAATGGGTCAAAGCTGGAACCAAGGGCCTGGCTCAGGAGGCCTTGTAGAGCCATGAAAGCAGAGCAGGGCTGCAGGCAGCTAGACATCAGCCTTCATGCAGTCTTTATGGGGCAGAGACATGGGGAATGAAATAGGATCTTGGACTCCGGACAGAGTACAGTGAGTCTGTTGGGTGGCTGCCTCAGCATGGTGCGTCCTCACATCTTACAGTGATCTCAGTTCAGAAAGGACCTGCTGCAAATCTCTCTAATTGCTGTGGGCTGCCATTAGGATTTTTCAGGCTACATGGGGTGAGGACAGCTCTCTGTGCATAAGACATGAAATGGAAGACTTGGTAGTGTGTGGGTTGTTTTTTTTTGAGAAGAGGACATGGGTAGAAGGGTACCAAGCACCCTGATGTCTGGTCCCTGGACCCAGGGATCAGATAGCAGTGGATACAGAGATCACTCAGAAACTTAGAGCTGAGTGGGGACTTGGTTACATGGTTCCCAATCAATGAAGATGTCTGTTAATCATCATGCACTTCAACTTAAAACCATTTCCCTTTGTCCTGCCATTACCTACCCTTTCAAATTGTTGACTCCCCTCCTGTTTGCAGGTTCCCTTTAGGTACTGGAAGGCTGCAATGAGGTCACCCCACAGTCTTCTCTTCTCCAGGCTGAACAAGCCCAGCTCCCTTAGCCTGTCTTCACAGGAGAGATGCTCCAGCCCTCTAATCATCTTTGTGGTCCTCCTCTGGACCCTCTCCAACAGCCCCCTGTTTTTCTTATACTGGGGGCCCCAGACCTGGATGCGGTACTCCAGATGGGGCCTCATGAGGGCAGAGTAGAGAGGAACAATCACCTCCCTGTCCCTGCTGGCCACCCCTCTTCTGATGGAGCCCCGGATACCATTGGCCAAGGATACCATATGCAAGCACAAAGATGCTGCACAAACAGGTCAGTTAATACAATTCTGGACTGTATGTGGCATATGAGCTGATAGGAGTTCTCAGCACTCTTAAATTAAAATGTTGAAGCAATGCTAAATCATGGGACGGTGTCACCTGGTTTTACTCAGAAATTAAGGAACCTAAATTCAGTTTCCTTATTGGTTGAGGTGTTTTACTTCTGTCAATCTACTTTTCCAGATGAATAAACTAAGCAGTTGACTATCAAATATAGGAATGATAATCTTCCACTTCCTTCAAAGTTACTAGTTTTTTGTATGAAATTAAATATACCCTTTTTTTCCCTAGAAAGGTGGGGCATCATGACATTCTAACTGAAGAATCAGGGCTGTTACCTGCCCTGGAAGAAAAAAATGCCTCCCAAGTACTGTTCTAGTGAATACTCAATTCACAATACTGAAATTATCATTTAAGTAGTAGAATAAAAATGAGTCTTTCCCTTTTTAAATTGCCTGTATAGATCAAAACTCTTCTTTCATTGCACCAGTAAATATTCAGTTATTATNTTTTTTTTTGGTATCATAGTATTTAAATAAAGAAAAAAAAAAGTAGTTAGACAAACATGATACTAATTAGAGAGGCTCTTCCTAATACAGTCTTTTACAAGACAAAATAAAGAGTAGGTGGCATTTTTGTTGTGGTGTATGTATATGCCCAAAGATAGAAGTTTTTTTTTTGAAAAAATAAAAAGTCATATTGTACAGTAAGATAAGCCCCAAAGTTTCAGTGAGAAGGAAAAAGTGAAAAGCTCTTCCTTTTCCTTCCACTCTTGTCTGTTGAATATCCATCAATTCACAACTCTTTTGGGATTTCTAGGTTGCATGCAATCTTACATTCCTGAAGAATGTGTCAATCTTCATTTAAAAGTTTACAAGAGGTCTGAATTCCAGAAGTTAATATCTTTATATACACATGCCTTTCACAGCAAATAGCCATGTTTTATTGAATGCTGTATTCTAAACGTAAGAAAACTAAGAAAATATTGATAAAACTTAAGAAGATACAACTCAGTAGAAGCAAGGTGCCTGTTAAGTATTTAAAATATTTAAAGTTCCCTCTCTACTCTGCCCTTGTGAGCCCCCATCTGGAGTACTGTGTCCAGGCCTGGAGCCCCCAGTACAAGAAAGACAGGGAGCTGTTGGAGAGGGTCCAGAGGAGGGCCACAAAGATGACTGGGGGGCTGGAGCACCTCCCTTATGAAGACAGGCTAAGGGAGCTGGGCTTGTTCAGCCTGGAGAAAAGAAGGCTGCAGGGTGACCTAATTGCAGCCTTTCAGTACTTAAAGGAAGCCTATAAACAGGAGGGGAGTCAACTCTTTGAAAGGGTAGATAACAGTAGGACAAGGGGAAATGGTTTTAAGTTGAGGGAGGGAAGATCTAGGTTGGATGTCAGGGGGAAGTTCTTCACAAAGAGAGTGGTGAGGTGCTGGAACAGGCTGCCCAGAGAGGTTGTGGATGCCCCGTCCCTGGAGGTGTTCAAGGCCAGATTGGATGGGGCCCTGGGCAACCTGGTCTAGTATTAAATGGGGAGTTTGGTGGCCCTGCCTGGCAGGGGGGTTGGAGATTCATGATCCTCGAGGTCCCTTCCAACCCAGGCCATTCTGTGATTCTGTGATTCTGTGAAAGTAGTGTTTAACTGCTGAAATTCATCTTGACACACGCTATTCCTGCTATACAGGCTAGAAATAACAAACCCTCACTTGATCTAGAACCCGATACTGATACTCCACTGGCTCCAGCATCTGCCACCACAGACCCTGGGCAGCCACACACGTCTGTCTCTGGGAACTGACACCCAGTCCTCTCATACAACATTGGTCTCACCAGGATCTGGCACTGACACATACAAAATAGTGAATGAGATTACAGAGAGAGCATGTTAAGAGAAAATCTAACAAGAAGGTAAGAGAAGGTATGCATAATCAGGCATAGGGTACAGACAGACAAGCTTACTGACAGGCCCCATTTAAAATGTGGCAGCCCTCTTTACACCCTTTTCAGTCTACCAGGGTAAGGGAGTATACAGAAAAAGGTAGACAAAAAGATGGGTCTCTTTGTTCCTCTCTGCTCCCTTTCCCCTACCTCCGACCGGTTTTCATAAATATACTATTTCCCACACCCATTCCAGTGTGAGACCCCTTGGTTCATAGTCTTGCCAATTGCAATATCCAAATTGATCTTCCTGGAAGTAAGACCTGTAGCTTCTTGATAGTTCAACAGTTAGTACAATTTCTTAGTTTTATTCTTATTAATGTATCCAGCAGGGGGGTTGAAACTAGATGATCATTGTGGTCCTTTTCAACCCAGGCCATTCTCTGATTCTATGATTCTGATTCTATCCCTTACCATTTGCTGTCTGGGTTTGTATCCTTTTCTCTTCGTATTTATGGCTCTCTCTTTTGCTTATGCTCTGTTTTCTTTTTTCCTTTTTTCTTTCTTTTTTTTTTTTTCTCTTTTTTTAATTGATAAAACACTTGACCAGAGTCAAAATAAAGAGAAAGAAAAACTGTAACTAAGGTGTTAGCTCAATAACCTGACTGTTCTTGACTGTCGTGTTGAATCAGTACAGGGATATAGCTAACAAGACAAATTTTACATTTCTCACTTTCCCCATTCTCTTGCTTACCCTATAACTCTCTATGTATCTCTATGTATTAGAGATAAGAAAGAAGGAAGTGAAGAAAAAATATGTTGAGAAATTAGCTACTGTTTCCAAAATCCCAGCAGTCAAAATCAGTAAGCATAAAAACTTGAAACATGACTAATGATCTCTCCTGCAAGGGGAGATTTTCTGTTTACAGAAGACAAATTGTAACTAAGTCCAGCTGTATTGACAGCTGTATATTTTATGTCTACTCCGATGTTGTTCTTCTTGTTTTACAAAATTAATATCAATAACAGATTACATAGAATACCATTTCTCTTTGACCAAGAAGTCACTTATTTTTAAAAACCCATTAATATGTATCAACAGCTAAACTGCTCATACTAGCAAATCATTTCTGCTCATTATTTTCTTGTGCCACATGAGGCCATTGGCAAAGATTGAATCAAGGCAACCAAAATCTATTTCAGTTTTGACCCTTATGTCCTTTAGGCTATTGTGATTTTCATCCATTTATAGAATTTTCAGAATTACATTATACATACGTGATTCTGAAAAAGACTGAAGAAATGATGAATGGTTTGCTTCAAGTAAGATAGCTATTGCAATTTAAAAACAAAAAGTATATTATATCAGATAAGCCAAATCATACATTTACTTTTACTATCTCATGAATTTCAAAGGGATTTGGAATTTTCCCTGTCCTGCTGAAATGCTAGAATCTTTGGCTTTTTTGAAGTATATCTTCTGTGGTTCAGCTGAAGCAACTACATTACAACACCAATAGTATATCCCTAGCTTAAAGTATTTTAACCAGGTAGAGTATGGCTTTTGATAACAAAGGTATTTTAAGTTACTGCATGTCTCTGTCTTTTTATTGTGAAATGCACTCAGCTGAGGTCAATATAAAGGTCAGTAAAGAGCTTAAAGATGTTTTTATATGTTTAAAAAACAATTTTTCAGGGATTCCAAAATGAATGAAGTTTATTTAATTCTTTTTTTTTTTAATTTTCTATAATAAGAAAAAAATGCAAGATAATTATATGAGGATAAATATAATAAAGGGAAAAAAAGAAAAATAAACTGTAGTATTAATGCTCTCTTTTTACACTGATGGACTAAAGTCTGTGATACAAAAATAAGCATTGATGTTAAATTTATTGTTGCCTTTATATGTGTTGGGGTAACAATGAACATATTTAAAATGCATTTTAATGAAGAAAAACATCTGGACCCATTGAAGTACATCCAGAATATTATCCTTTAAGATAACTTAAAAATCTTTAGAACTTGAGCATATAAGCTTCTAAAACACAGCTTAATTTTAATAGTTGCTTACACTGGATAGAAACTGTATGATGAGTATTTTGTGTCTTGAACATTTTCTGTATTGAATGTTTTCCAGTTTTGGACTCCTCACTACAAAAAATTTACTGAGTTGTTTGAGCACGTGCAGAAAAGAGCAATAATGCTTTTGAAGGGATGTACGGAAATTGTTAGGTCATAGCCTAAACCAGTGATTGAGTACCTGATGATGGGGTTTGGCTAGCCCTGGTAGAACAGGTGTGAGCAATTCCTTGGGTCCACGCCTTCCTAATCTCATTTAAGGGCTGGCAACCACAAAAAAAACATATTGTCTTAGAGATTGTCTCCTTGGGAGTCTTTAGTGAGCCCCTGATCTTCAGAAAGGAGTGAGTTCTTCTTTATTACTGGAGTGTGACTGCTACCTTTCTTGGGTGGTTCAAGACTAGTTTAAAGCAATTGTATTTGCTGCCTTCAATTTTTCAAGGGATAAAAGAAAAANGATCAAGAGCTTAACCTCTAGCCTACAGCTCATCAGAGGTAGGAGATGCATGTTCCTATTCTCTCCAGTAAAAATGAATTTGAAATTGGGTTTATTCTCCCAGGTGTTAAGTTAGAAAGATGTTACTCTAATTTGGATTTACTATATAAATTTTCTGCCTAATTTTCAAAGAGATTTAAGAGTGGTTGAGTACTACAAAGAGGTAATTGTGTCAGTTCTAGTCTAAACTATAGCTAAGCTGTTGCTCAGTATTTTGACACATGAGTCTATGTACAAGCTAGGTGTCCCTAGCTTGGTAAAGAAAACACCACACCTCTTACCACCACTTGTATTCCTTTAACTGATTGACAGAATGGTACTGTTGCCTTCTTAGGTACCTGGGTAACCTTAAAAGTTTGAAAGTCCTTAACCCATGAAATAACAATGTCATTTCATCTTTATTTCACTAGCATTTATTATTTTTGCTGTTAGCAGTTTGCTAGTTAGCAGACATTCACAGTTTCAGCTCTGATTCATTGTGTGAGAACTATCAGACTTGTGGGTTGTTCAGATTTTTAATAGGCTGAAATGATATGGCAAGTGGTTTTTTTTGTTTTGCTTTGTTTCGTTTTGTTTTAACTAGTCCTCTGTTTAGACACCATATGATTATGTATTGAGAAAAGGCCAGAAGAGTTGGTCAAATATGGGGAGCAGAGCTTTTAGCAATCATTCTTTGAGCAAGGAGCCCTGTAAGGAAACACACAGCCTGGATACAGGCATTTCATAGTTGTCTATACAAAGAGGTCATGAAATAGGAGACTTTATGCATCTTTAATGTAAATAAATATAATCCCATGATTTCAGTGCAAATAAATAAATAAGTGAACCACCTCATTTACTTCGTCCTAGTTACAAAGGTTACACTTAACTCCTTTCAATTTAAATTCACTTCTTCTAGGACTTTGTATACACATAATTGCCTGGTAAAATTGGTATTTTTAGTGCTAAGAGTTAGATCTTGTCAGAAAACATGCTTTGTCTTTTGTGCTTTCCTATTAATTTTTCTTTCTTTTTATCATGTCCTCTTCATCTCATAATTTCATTGTGCATTTCAGCTGTCTAGCAGCAGTCCAGATGCTCTTGCAGTCAGTAAAGAGCTCTTGATCCAGAGAGAATTATAATCTGCTTTTTCTGTATCATTTTTGAAAGGCTAAAATTTTTTTGCTAATTTTCTGGGAGCTTAATTTAAACCATTCTCAGATTCACAACTATGGATCCTGCCCACTGCTTTCAGGCTTACAAGAAACTAGTTAATTAATGTTGGATTATTTGGTTGTAACTTCAGTAATCTTCTTGAATATGTTGGCCTTTGGATATATATGTATATAATACGAAATATCTTCAACATAGTCACCACCATTAGCTACGCATTTCCTTCAATGATGAATAAGAGCCTGCATAATGTGTTCATGAAAATCTGCTCCAGCGGAGGTGACCCACTGTCACCGCTGCAGAAATGCACCACTCACTTCCTCACTGTGCTCACGTCCACTGTTCAGTCTCCATAAATGTTCAGCAAGCATAGATGAATGTCACTGAGTGCAATTCTTTCCACATGGAGGAATTCAATTACACACCTTTGATTCATACACATTTCTATATCTGATGCCATTTTGTCAGACTGCCCCTCTTTTTCCATCTGTTGCATAGCAACAAAATTTAATGGAGTATTTGTGGAAGGTACAACGTTTACTCCATACCACCAACATCCACCACTTGTATTGTGGGCCAGCATAATAAAATAGGAGGCATTACTTTCAGCATGATGTTCCCTCTGAACACAAAAATACATATTTTTACTAGGTAAGTAGCCAAATACTGGAACAGGGTTCTGAACAAGATTCGTATAACCTGTTCTAGCTGGTCTTGTTTGGGTAGAGGAATTGAACTACACTGTCTGAAGAAACACCTTCCAGCCTAGATGATTCTGTGACTCTATGGTTGTGTGTCACATTGATAAACCATGTAATTAAAAGAAAAGTCTGTATGTCATCATAACTCCATTGTCTTTAATAGTGAGTACTCAAATGCAAAAGTCAAGACCATGCTCTGAAATTTTACCTGGTAATCTGTTTAGAAAGGTGCTGTGGAAATTTTGAAGCATGCTATGCCATTTTTACTGACATACTAATTTACTGATGTCTTTGTAACGTGCACATAGGCATTTGCCTTGAATGATATAGAGAGTTAGACTAAATATTATGTTTTTATAGGTATCATACTAATTGGGTTCTTTTGTTTGTTTGTTTGTTTTTAACTAGCTGTATTGGTGCACCCATCACTCAGCAATAACCAGAACATTTTCGCTTCGGTCTTCACACAGCTCTTCACACAGCCCTCAAGTGGGTGGGTTAGAAGGTCGGAATTGAGAGAGCAGCGACCCTCCTGCCTGAGTGAAAATCAGATTCACAAACACATGAGGGACCTGAACATTCATAAGACTTATGATATGCATCCCAGATTCCTGAGTGAATTGGCTGAAGTAGTCACTAAGCCACACTCAATGATATTTTAAAAGTCATATCCGTCAGGTGAAATGCATAATGACTGGGAAAAGGGCAATGTCATGTTCTTTTTTAAGAGGGGTAGAAAGGATGACTTGGAACTATCAGCCTGTCAGTCCCATCTCTATGCTGGGGAATATCATGGAAGAGGTCTTCCTGGAAGCTATGCTAAGGGACAGGGAGGAGAGGGAGGTGATACAAAACAACGGGTATGGGTTCAGCAAGGGCAAGTCCTGACCAACTTACCCTTCTATGATGGTGTAACTGTGTCACTGGGCAATCTTTTTGTATGGTAAAGTATTTCAAAATATGTCTATTATTGTAAAGTACTTTCTTCCCACATTCACTTCTTTTTCCCCAGNTATATATATATATGGTATTGAATTTCTGGAGTAGTTAGAAAAAAAAGCTATTTAAAATCTCACTAAAGGATTAGAGCAATAAGTGTTTCTATTACACACATTATTTTCTTAGTGTTATTCCTCATTACCTCACAACATTTTTGCAGAAGATCAGAACTTTATCATTTGCTCCTTAAATACTAAATATTGTGCAATAGACTTATTAGCAACTATAACTGGAAATAAAAAATAAATTTTCAAGAACATTGTTATATTATGTGCTACCCCAACAAATAATGTTTATTTGTCAGTAGGATCTGGCCAGGAACTAAAATGTAGTTTGTTTCATCTACTATGACAAATTTACAGCTTAAATAATAAGCAATGGAGTTGAGATTTCACTCTGATCAAGAAGCATGTATGCACAGTAGAACTACTTTTTCCAACCCTCCAGGTAATAAAAGTTAAATCATCTTCTACTGAGTTAATCACCTTCTACTAGGACACTGTACTGAAAAAGCTAAAGCTTTTGCCCAATGCCAGCTATATCCAAAAATTAATTAGAATTTTAATTTATCAAAATATCACTCCAAACTGGGAGAAGTTCTAGGGTTTAATTATGTTCCTCTTATTTTACTGACTCATTAATTCATGATTTAGTGGTAACTTCACTGCAATGAATATACTTATTTAATTCTGTAAAATGACATTGAGAAAGTTATGCTCAATATGCAGCTTGTTTAAAAAAAAGAAAGTTAATAAAAATCTTCCTAGATTGAAATTCCTGAACTTTAAGGTGCTGTTAATTAAGGAAAAAAAAATAGTCACTTGTGGGGCATTATTCATTATGATATACAAATATGAAAGTATGTGATATTTAGGTCGTGTTTCTTAAAGGTGAGTTTCAAATATGTTTGCATGGATAGTGTGTAAATGCTTAACAGTTTGTAATGGGAACCATTCATACTGAAGGTTTTAGACTGTATAGTAGTTCTGACATAATTCAAACAGTCATGGCTATAGTTCACAGTGTATTCATGTGGCATATATTTCTTTGACAACCAAAAAGAGTGAGCATCACCTTTTGATCTAGCATCGGCACCAATATGAATACAACTGTTATCTAAGATACACTGGAAGTAGAACGGGTAAGTCCTTGTAAAAAATTTATCACTGGACACTGCACATTTACCAGTTAGATAAACAGCCTGGGTCAATATGTATACTATAGTATACAAAACAGCATATAATTTTGCAAATCTTTGGACTGAATAAGACTTATTGTGTCCTATAACAAATTAGAATATAGCTTTAACAAAAGGTGCTTCCTATGTTTTTGTATTCAGTGAGTGAAAAGAAATGATAGCAAAGGACTGTAGGCCTATGAATATTACACTCACATGAAAAAATGGAATCTTATAGTCCAAGTGAATGTGCAATTAATTCAGTATTCTTTATGGACAAACTAAGTGGTTTGTCTTGGAAGGTTGTTTCTCTTTCCAAAAATGACCTTAGTCAAGCTTTTAAGCACTCTATAGAAAATCACCTGCTTAAGGTTCACACCTTAGTTCATAAGGTTCACAGGGTTTTTGCACTTTCTTATACTATGTTGTATTTTTAATTAGTCAGGAACATAATTAAATAAAATTAAAACTTCTTCAGTAGAGGTAGTTCACAAATTGTACAAAGTCTTCTGTAAATAATTTGACAGGATCTGTTTAAGCCTGAAGTCACTGGTTAATATTTCCCACAGAACAGGATTTTTATCTAAAAAAGAATTTTGTCTGGCTTAGGCTCAATCAAGAAGATTTGAGGTTATTTTCTTCTAGTAACTTATCTTACTGGCTAAGTACCTTCATTGTCAGTAATAATTTATTTATTTTCATCTGAATTCATTCCTTCTGTACAGTCTGTTTGTTACCAAAAAACATCCCGCTACCTCTCAGATGTTGCAAATAAAAGACGCACTTGAGATAAAGCTCCCTCCTTCCCGACACCAGCCACCATTTCTCCAGCACAAGGACAAAGTTCACTTTTTTCTAATGAAGTAAACTTACGCATGCTTTTGAAAGCTCTATTGGGTGGTTTATTGACTGAGATGATGTCTTTAAATAACAATTTGAAAATGTCAGATTCAGTGAGGTGCCTAAGAGGCTTTGGTCAGCACTAGGCTTAGTAATACTCAATATTTCTAACAAAGGTCTGAAGAGTGAATTGCAGTTGATGAAATTTGAGAATTATATAAATTTGCTGGAATAGTAAGAAAATGGTGCTGGCAAACTGTACCATTTTTTTCTCCTGCTAGAGTAATAAGATATTAACCTTCCTGTGTTTGACTGGCATTTTCTCTATCAAAATTGGTCATAACAAATATTTTATTTTGAAACAAGTCAAATAGAAACAAGTGAAATTTTTTATTTGTTTGTTTGCTTGTTCACTTCCTGGTTTTGTTTGTCTGTTTGTTTTCCCCATTTGTTTTCCATTCTCAAATCAATTTCCACATGAAAGATGATATATTTACTCGGAATTGTACATTTTTTGAAATATGAAAATCTTTTACAGAATGAGAATAATACATTTCAGTGACCTTTATTTTTAATATGGTCAACTACAGAATTAAACTTGGAAAAAATAAAAATATCTATAAGACAATGGACTATAAGACAATGTTTTAAAAATTATGCTTAAAAAAAAAGAATAGCGTAGAGTTCACTATGGACAAGAACTCAGTATGAATTGACTGTAAAATAGGTGCACAAACTTTGAAAAAGTTTGAAAAAGAGCAAGTCAAATTGAGACACTCAAATATTTTTATGGGGAGTTCTTTGTTAAATGGCAATTTCACTACTAGTTGAACTTCCAGGTTTTATTGACTTTAAATTGCAGAGCCGTAGGTCTCATTTGGACTTGGTTTTGTCTGAGTTGATTTTTTTTTTTTTTTCTCCAACCATTTAAGCATTTGTAAAACAATTTGAATTTGTTTTAGTTTAGTTCTGTAAATACTACATACGGAAAGGTCTAAGAAATGTATGGAGTCTTCAAGGAATAAATATTAACTCTGATTGATACCTGTGGCTGAGGTTACTTTATTAAGCACCTTAAGCTAGAAATTAAGGAATGAGTATATTTAAGTTTTAATCAGGAATAGTAAAAAACAAACAAACAAACAAACAAACAAAAAACAACCGTGTATAAGCAGACCATATGACAAAACACTAAAAATAGTCCCAGTCCTATGCAAGACAGACAAAAAAAGAAACTCCCACTATCAAGAACCATCATCCCACCAGAGAACTCAGGACACTGACTAGGCACTGGAAAATGCCTGTCCCCACTCTCCTCGAAGAAAACCTCCTTTATCAGTGTTAAGTTTCAGAATGCATTGGACTGATGAACTCAACAACAGGGAAAAGTTGCACATACTAGAATATGTGTTTTTAATAAAGTTTATCTGTAAAAATTATATAATCTGGACTACAAAGTTATCATCAGAGACTGCATCTGAACTAAAAAACACCTGTTGTAATTAGATTGTCAAAAAACACAGATTTTCTTAAAAAGTGACTTAATTTGAATAATAAATTATTGGAACCACTTGTGAGTTTCCCTTTCCCTCCATAGGGAAGTTCTTAGAAAAACAAATTATGAAATTCCAAATTATTAATAAAATTTTAATCAGAAACTTATTCCTTAAAGAACCATTATCTTGTTTCAGAATATAAACTGTTTTATGGGCAATCAAATCAATCTGTCTGTCAGATATGGGATTCTTACAAAATATGTGTTGATTTTTTAGGACATTAAAATTATTTGTAGAAGTAACCTATTTCAAGCAAAAAACCATTATAGAAATTTCTCATCAGAGAAATTTTAAAACTTTCAAAGAAGGTAACATACACTGAATTATTAATTCACCTTTTCCCCAAATATATAATGTTTTACTTTAGAAGAGAGCTTAGCAATTGAAATAATCCAATAAGGCAGAATGTAAATGTGCGTAAGTTCTTATTTTATAATTATATATTAACATTTTCTTCTCTGTACACTTGGTAAATTAATTTTGAAGATGCATCAATGTCAACATCAGCACTATTACTAAAATTCTTACTGTTCTATGTTTTGTTCTGCACTACAAGTTCAACCTCTAGTTGCATTTGAAAGAAATTCCAAACATATTAATTGCCAGGAGCAATAACATAAAGTTAATTGAATTAAAGTGCTAAAAAACCACAACAATAAACAAACAAGAAACCCACCTTCATAAAGTTTAAGCTGTCAGTTTTACTATATCATATGCATTGTTCTTTAATAAAAATTCTTAAGTGCACAGTTGCTGGATGATCTATTTATTTTCACAATTTATTCAGTTAATACTCCATAAATTCCGTCCCTTACATAGTTTCGTCCTCAGGCCACTTCAGTGAGCATTAAAAGCTTTTCTCCCTCAGCTTCCTGTATAAAAAAAATATACTAATAAACTTCACTCAGAACAGACCTAAGGTTGAAGTGAGATGCCCTTGTTTCACTCAGTGCTACGCCTTTTTCAGGGTCTATTTAACTGAGGTTATTCATTAAGAGAAAGTAAGGCTTCCATCTACACAGATTTTCTTCTGAATATATCTTCTAATATAAAACTGAGTGATAGGCTCCAACTCTGAGTTTTAAGGAGAGATGTATTATATGCAAATAAAAGAGATAGCATTTGCAGAGTATCAGTCATGTCTTTTGGGGAAATAGAGAAAACCTAAATAAATGGTCCCATTGCTTTTCAGCCCATATTTAAGGGGCATTGCCATGTATAGTGAGTATAATCCATTACTTGAGTCTCATCCTAATCCCAAAAGCTATTATCTTCTTAGTCTATTGAACTGTATAATTCAGTAGTCTGAATCTCGATCTGGCACAGTTTGAGATGACATAGCATTGTCTGTACTGGGAGGCCAAAATAGTTACACCATCTTGATAAATGCAGATCTATCTGCCTTCTTGCCTTAATGTATCATAAGACTCTTGCCTTTTCTCTCAGAATTGTCCTCCTGCACAAATTCTTATTTTGATAATGCAGTATAGCCTGGCTATGTCTCATATGGAATGAGTCTAGAGATAACTTGTCTGAAAAGCCACAAAAGCTTCTCAGATATTACTACAGTGACTCATTCTTGATGTCACTGTGCATTATGCCAGTGTCCTGGAGATATCATGCAGATTTTAATTGGGAAGCAAATGATACTTCAGGCTGTGGTGCGATTTGTAAAGTAGCTTCAGGAGCACATTGAGAAAAACATCCAGATATAACTATTTTGTCAAGACATTGCTCAGAAGATGAAAAGACAGACTCCAGTTATTAAATTAATCAAGATCATAAGCTTTTGGCCAAAAATATTATTCCTAGGGCATGTATTATTTCCTTGTTGCACAATCGTAATGAAATATATCTGTCTACTAAACAAACATGAAATGAATACATTAATAAATCTTGTAAAAGGGGCATTGCTGTAAAAGAAAAATCTTGTATCTGAGAGACATTAAGCCAAAAAAAAGAAACAAAACAAATACAAGGTTTTAAAAGAAAAGCTGAGATGAATAATTTATTCTTCAGAAGTCTAATAAATATTGTGAGGTGTGTTCCGCATTGTAAGCCATTTATATATGCCAAACTGATAGATCGCCCCTGTTGATTTGTTGGCTTTGTTTTCGGCTATTATCATCAGTACAAGTTCCAGCTGACCTGCTAGAAAGTACCTCTGTGGAGAAGGACCTAGGTGTCCTGGTGGACAACAGGTTGGCCATGAGCCAGCAGTGTGTCCTTGTGGCCAAGAAGGCCAACAGTATCCTGGGGTGCATTAGAAAGAAAGGTGCCAGCAAGCTGAGGGAGGTGATACTCTCCATTTGCTCTGCCCTGATGAGGTCCCATCTGGAGAACTGTGTCCAGTTCAGAGGTCATCAGTTCCAGAAAGACAGGGAACTTCTAGAATGACTGCAGTGAAGGGTCACAAAGATTATTAGGGGCCTGGAGCATCTCCTTCATGAGGAAAGGTTGAGAGACCTGGGTGTGTTCAGCTTGGAGAAAAGAAGACTGAGAGAGGATCCTATCTATCTATCTATCTATCTATCTATCTATCTATCTATCTATCTATCTATCTATCTATCTAATATATATAGACATATATATGTCAGGTGGATGGGGTCAATCTCTTTTCAGTGGTGCCCAGTGACTGGACAATGGACCATGGCTATGCATTATAACACAGGAAGTTCCATATAAACATGGGGGTTACAAAGCATTGGAACAAGGTGCTCAGAGAAATTGTGGAGTCTTAAATATTCAAAACCCAGCTAGGAGACGGGTATTTTTAAACAAAGAATGTTCTGAGATGTGGTTTAAGTAACTGACTTTGAAATCTCTTGTTGTCCATAGCCATTTTGCTATTGACACAGCTGTGTTTTCCGGGTTTACTTCTACAAGAAAATAACGTCAATAAATAAATAAATAAGGATGAATGAATCCCTACAGAATTAATTATTTAACTGATTACAAGAAGATTTTCCAACTATCTATTCTAGGTCAGCATCTTTCTACAGGACAAGACCCTATGATTCCTGTAGGAATTACTCCTCTCAATTTTTATTTATTTATTTATTTATTTTCCAACTAATTTCATCTTAAGGTTCTACCTACTGCCTTGCTAACATACCATAGCTGAGAAATGAGCCAAGGGGAAGACAGAGTAGTTGTGAAAAAAAAACATGGAGAATCTAATTAAGCAGTCTAGGAGGAACTGATACACTAGGAACTGCCAGTTTTGTTGTGCGGTCATAACTGCTATTCTAAAAGGAGAAAGAAATCTGTTGCTATCTTTTCAGTTGAGAACCAAAATTAAATGAGCTCCCTTTTTCTTTCCCAGAGAGCTGACTCTCAAGAAAGTGGAACTAATCTGCATGAAGAGCACTACAGAAAATATAATGAAGAAATTGAGATAATATATTCAAATAAGAGAATTTTTGTTGTTGTTTATTTAAGAAAGTTATACGGAAACTATAGAGAAGGATTCAACGAATCAGTCCTACATACTTATTCAGCAAGCACTGTCCCTCTTGAGCAACTATGGAACTGGTTTTCCAGGGGGAAGAAAAAAAGGTACAGGTATTAAAATTAATATCTTAATGCACATTTGGCACTGAAATTGAGAAATTTTTACTAGGATAACCAGCTGCTTACAAACTCTGCAATTTTTTTTACTGTTTAGTTTGCAACCTTAGTATTCCTTCAATAGGTTTTTTTTTTTCTCTCTTGTTTTAATATATTTTTCGTGCATTCATCAATGTACTTCCTCTCAAATATCAGTAAAGCTGCTGTAATGCTAATAGATTCAAATGCTGTCTATGAGAGGCCTTAGATTTTTCTGTATCTTTTACTTTATTGAGAAATGTAAATGGTAAATCCGGATCATACTTGTGATGCTTTGGATGGGATGGAAATCTAGATGGAAAAAGTGTATCAATATTATCACTCTTCCAGTTGTCCAGAAGTAGATTTAGCCTGGGGGAAGAAAAAAAGTACTTGTAAAACACTGGATTTAAAGACAGAAAAACCTACTCAAATGTAGACGATATTTTCATTCTTTTCTGACTCCCTGAGAGTATATTCAGAGTTTTATCGTCTTGTTTTTGAAAGCAAAAAAAAAAAAAGCAGTGGGGGATCCTGCCTTAAATGGCATATATGGCTTTGAAAAACTCTTCTTGGAGTGAGTTCTTACTCTCTTCTGAAGTACATTGCGGTATGCTGTACTCTGGCTCATGTGTCCACATTGGCATCTTTAACTACACACAGTAGGCAAATATTCTCCACTTTTTGCTGTCTATTCATTATCAATATTCCTTTTCCCCCTGTTTAACTGTTCTGAAGTTTTTACAGTTATTTTATTGAGTAATAGTATTTGCACCAAGTAGTATTTTATGAAGCTATAGAGATGTAATCCTATGAGAGCTGCTGGCAAACACGTAGGTGGAAGCAGCGCTTTCATTACAGAATCTCCATTACTGATATGTAATGAATGCAGAAACTGAAGGTGTAAGGAAGTGAAGTTGAGCATGTAACAAAAATAGTACTTTAACAGATGCCACCACATTTGTTTAGCTGTATCTGAATAGTCAGAATTTTTCTTAGTTCTTCCTACAAGTATTTCAGAACTGGAAATTTAACAAGTACTGAATGCACTATAGCCTCCACACAGATCAAAGATTGCTTTGATTGTCTAAAACCAAGCTCCTCTGTTTATGAGATACTAAATGCATCAAAAAATTATTGCTTTAGAGGTTTCTGGGGAGAGCTGATTAATTTAGTTATCCTTCTGCCAAATAAATAGTACAGCTGAATCAGGAATTTCATACAGGAGAGAAATTTTTTTAAGATCTGAAATTACTAGTAACTGGTATATTCCCATGGCAAGGATAAGTGAATTAGTCCCTGGATCTCTTAAGACATCTTTGAGTAATTTTTCAGTATATAAACTATATTCCTCAGTAATTTATTTTGTCCTAGCAAGTTCACAAGAGTCTCACTCCAGAATAACTACTGGTGTGATCACCTTAAAGATCATCATGTTCAACCTCAATCTAACCACACTACCCTAACCCTAACAACCCTCCACTAAATCATGTCCCTGAGCACAACATACAGACGATTCTTAAACACATTCAGGAATGGTGACTCAACCACCTCCCTGGGGAGCCTATTCCAGTTCTTAACCACCCTTTCTGTAAAGAAGTTTTTCCTGATATCCAACCTAAACCTCCCCTGGTGTAACTTGAGGCCATTTCCCCTTGTAAATGTATGTCTCTGAATTGAAACTGTTTGAGTTAGTTCATATAAAGCTTCCTACAGAGCACATTTTAATGTCCTTAACATAAGGTGTATTCTTTCTTTCTTCTGTGACTGAAATATTATACTGACACTAGCATATATTTTTATTCATAATTGTATATGAGTTTTGAAAAGTTTCCAGGTGGCAGTGGTTAAGCATATGCTTTTTGTGCAATAGAAATTTTTTTCCAAGTACATAACTTGTGAGTTATTTGATAAGTTTTTATTAATGTGTTAATGAAGTCTTTGTTATTACTTTATGAAAATACCTCTGGCCAAGGATTCACAAAACCAGATTTGAGCATTGTGGTATAGTCAAAACACGAAGAGACTGTTTATCCAAAATGCTAGCTACCATTTTAGTAGATGTAATGTGATTTTATTTATTGTTTGTTTGCTTGCTTTTTCCTAAATTGATCAATTACATTGGTACATTATGCTACGAACATCAAAGTTTTAAGTTTACTTGCCATAGTACTTAGTGAACTTGCAGCTTGATTGGTATCGACTGAAACATTTATTTTTGTGTAATTTGAGTTGAACCCATGATGCATAGACTTAGCACTGTAATGTTTCATTTTATGCTTAGCGTCTCTTTTGGGAATCTCCAACTTCCATTTAAGAAGAAAACATGGTGGGATTTACCTTCTGTTTAAGAATTTTATTGAAGATCAGATTCCAGACATCATGCTACATATAAACTAGTAATGCAAAAATGGACCCTAAATTATAATTCAAATAAATACCTCTCAAAAACTACTGTTCATGGACAGTCACCTAAGTTCCCTTGAATTATGAATTTCTTTTCCACTCCCTGAATGGAAAGATACTTTTTAAACTCAAAACTATATTTAGACAAGATATGTTCAAACACTCTAGAAAACTTTGAATTTCAAAATAAGAAAACAGTAATTGAATATTTTTCAATAGCACATTTTACCTTACTTGAACTATTGTTGTTCTGCTCAGAAAGGGCAGACTCTAAGGTTTTTATTATATTTATTAATTTGATATATACTTGAAGTAAAAGGATTTAAAAGTAGAAACTTGATTCAGCTCATAGGTGGCACTTTGATATGAATTCCTTCCTTCTTCTTATGAAATTGATACTATTATCAAAAATTAAAGGCAAAACAACTAAAACAAAAGTTAAATTTTTCCATTCATCCAGATGTACTATTTGTGTAGTTACCACACATCTCTGGATAAATATTTCTCTAAAAACATGGTAAAATTAAATCATTCCTGACAATACTCCCTCTAATAGCTGCTTTCTCTGTAGACTGCTGTTAAACCTTGGCCTAAGGTCCTTCTCTACTCTTTTTTCCCATATAGAAATAGATAAGATACACAAAATATTTCAAAATAATAGCACTCCTATGTTTCTCAGATTTTTATGTTTCTATTCTTCATCTTTATGCACTCATCAAAAGACATAAATATACTACTGCAGTAAAGATCCTGTATGGACAACGTACATATATTATTAAGATAAATGTGTTAAGGTAAAAGTGCTGCTATGTGTTGTGTTTTGTTGTTTGTTTTTTTTTTACCCCCAGTTCTTGCTGTTGCTGCACTATTTAACTGTCAAATTCTGAATAATACTTTAGTATTTTAGAAACATTACAAGTATGTTATGAGTGCTCTAATGTCTCAGTAGATAGCTTTATAACCCAATAAAAGGAACATTTACATTTTGTTGTTCGTATTTTTATGCTACTTAAGTGCCCAGACTGAATATAGGAAGCTCCACAATTATTTCAGTGAGGAGGAAAGAAAGGCAATTTCTTTGCAAAGCTGCTGTACCTTTGCATATCATGATTTCATAGGTGCCCTTAGTCTAACCTTGAGATAGAGAGCTATTCCCTGCACAAACTAATTCATCTGGGATGTTCCTCAGCAAACTGTCAATTATGTTAAACTGTGTCAACCTGTATGTATCATGCAATTTTCCACACTGAATTATTGTCTACTAAATAGAGTCAGCTGCAAATACTGAACTCCTGCAAAGTACTCTAGGGGAAGAAATATGGAAAAATTATGTATTCTTTTAACATCAGCCAACTGTCCTCTTGCAAAGATGCGAAGGGTTATAAAAGTTACCCAAAAGTATAGTACGTAGCATAAAGCTTTATGAAAGCAGCACATACAGTTTCCCATTTACTATATTAACAACTCATTTAGTACACAGTTGCTATTGAGAACAAGTCATTTAAGTACTTAACAGAAATATAGCATATATATTTTCATTATACTGTGAGCCAAATCTCATCTTCCTGTTTCAGATAGATTAACAAAGAAGGGATCTAATGCTCAGTTGGAGTAAATTACCATCAGGCAATTAAATGGCAAAATTCAGTTTAGAGCTGCTGAGGATCCTTACTACAATATTCTATCTGCTTTAGAATCATAGAATTATAGAAGCATATAATCCTTAGATTTAGAAGGGATCTCTGAAGGCCATATAGTCCAACTCCCCTGCAATGAACAGGGACACCACAGCTAGATCAGATTGCCCAGGGCCTTATCCAGCCTCACCTTGAAAGTCTCCAGGGATGGGACATCAACCACGACACTAGGATGGTAGCAGTGCCTCACCATCCTCACTGTAAAAGAGTTTTTCCTTATTTCTAACCTATATCTAGTCTCCCTGAGCTTGAAGCCATTTCCCCTTGTTCTGTCACCACAGATCCTGCTAAAGAGTCTGTCCCCTTCTTTCCTGTAGCTCCTCTATAGATATAGAAAGATAGCTATCAGGTCACCTTGGAGCCTTCTCTTCTCGGGTTTGAAGAGCCCCAGCTCCCTCAACCTGTCCTCATAGGAGAGGTGTTCCATTCTGTGGACCATTTTTTGTGGCCATTCTCTGAATGCACTCCAGCAGGTCTATGTGTCTCCTGTGCTGAGGACTCCACATCTGGAAGCAATATTTCAGGTGAGGCCTCACCAGTGCAGAGTAGAGGGGCAGGAGCACTTCCTTCGACCTGCCCGCTACACAACTTTTGACACAGTCCAGGATATGGCTGGCTTTCTGGCCTGTGA
This sequence comes from Pavo muticus, assembly GCA_016647715.1. Classification (NCBI taxonomy): domain Eukaryota; kingdom Metazoa; phylum Chordata; class Aves; order Galliformes; family Phasianidae; genus Pavo; species Pavo muticus. The sequence continues at coordinate 364,638 of JACDJE010000826.1, read as the reverse complement.
GGGCATATTGCTGGCTCATGTCCAGCCTCCCGTCCACCTGTTACCCCAGGTCTTTTTTGGCAGGGCTGCTCTCAATTGTTTCACCCCCCAGTTTATATTGATATAATATTTATAACAGTACCCTCGACCCAGGCACAAGACCTTGTACCTGGATTTGTTGAACCTCACGAGGTTCACCTGGGCCCACTGCTCAAGCCTGTCTAGGTCCCTCTGAACAGCACTCTGTCCCTCTGGTGTGTGGACCGCACCCCACTGCTTTGTGTCATCAGAAAACTTGCTGAAGGTGCATTCATACCCACTGTCGATGTCACTGATGAAGATATTAAAAGAGTATCAGTCCCAGCACTGACCTCTGTGGGACACGAGTCATCACTGATCTCCATCCAGACACTGAGCCACTGACCACCACTCTCTGGACTCAATCCTGCAGACAGTTTTTCATCCACTGAACAGTCCATTCATCAAATCCATATCTTTCCAATTTGGAGAGAAGGATATTTGAGGGTACTGTGTCAAAGGCCTTACTGAAGTTGAGATAGATGACATCAGTGATTCTTCCCTTGTCCATTGATGCAGTGACACCATCATAAAAGGCCACCAGTTTGGTCAAACAGGATTTGCCCTTGGTGAAGCCATGCTGGTTTTCCTGCATCACCTCCCTGCCTTCTATGTGCCTTAGCACAGCTTCCAGGAGGACCTGTTCAATGATTTTCCCCAGCACAGAGGTGAGACTGATAGGGCGGTAGTTCCCTGGGTCATCTTTTTTACTCTTTTTAAAAATGGCTATGATGTTTCCTTTTTCCAGTCACCAGGGACTTCATCTGATGACTGACCATGACTTCTGAAATATCATAGAGAGTGACTTGGTAAGCACATCAGCCAACTCCCTTAGGAGTCTGGGATGCATCTCATTGGGACCCATATACTTGTGGATGTTGAGGTTCCTCAGGTAGCCATGAACCAGATCTTTACTTACAACAGGGGGGATGTTGCTTCCCTGATCCCCTTCTATCAAAACAAATGTCTGAGGGCTGTGTGGTGAGCACTCACCAGTGAAGATGGAGGCAAAAATATTGTTAAGTTCCTCAGCCTTCTCCTTGTCTGTTGTTACCAGTCTGCTTGTGTCACTCACTAGGGGGGGTGCGCCCTCTTGGACTTTCCTTTTCTGGTTGAGAAACATAAGTTAGAAGCATGAAGTTTATATAGCCATTGAATTTAAGTGTTAATTATGTGTAAAAACTCTCAATCTCTTTTTTTTTTTTTCCCCTCCTCAGAAAAATAGGCATGGCAGTTACACAGTTCTGTTGTCTTCATAGGTTTCAGTAGCTGTAACAAGGAAAGTCATAAAAATATTTCACCAAGAAAACAGTAAAAATGTAACAAATGTAAATGTCAGCTTAAAAATGCTATTAGATATAATTTTATAGTATTGTAGCATATGTGTTAATGATCTTCTTTGATTTTTTCTAAATGTTCCTTCCAAATTTACTTGTCTAATTGTTCATCAATTTATTTGCAAAATACAAAATATTAAAATGTATGCAGTAATATCTCTAGTGCATATCTTCTTACAGAATGGTGATGGAAAATGTGCCTTGAAATTACCTTATTGTTTACTTATTCACTTAAATAATTAAAATAATCTTATTAGTTACTTTACTAACATTTATGAATTAATTCATTAACATTATTCTTAGTACTCAGAGCACAATTTCTCAATGACTTTATAAAGAAGAAAATAATTAAAATGCTTCTACGTGAACTACTTGAAAGGAAACTATTGAAACCACAAAGGAAAACGGTATTCTTCTGTGGTGTAAACAAAGGCAATTCAGTAAGTGCAACTTGTTAGCAACTACTTTAATCTGAATAGAACTTTAACTATGTTCAAAGCAATATGTGGTTTATAAACATATTCACCCATGCAGAACAGGAAATGTCAAAGGAAAAAGCTAATGATTTCATAGGAAACCTTTACAGGAGCACTATATAATAAGCATCATGAGGGTTGACAGCTCTAATCTATTGTAAGTAACCTTGAAACTTGCAAGGACAGGATAGAATATTAGAATGTTTTATTTAAGCAGTCATAAAATAATCTTCAGACTTTATGGATGAATTTGCTTAAAAGAGATTTATCTACTCAAATCTCAAAAAAGTGACTTAAAGTACTTTATGCAGTCTTACCCAGGGTAAAATATTTTTTTTTAGCCTTATTTTGAAACTTTTCTATTTCGTTTCCTTTTGTGTGATGTAGATCTTAGTAGATGTCACTCTAAGACCTGTCGATTTTTTTTTTTTTCTTGAGCTTTGAGGTGTGACCCTTTGATATAGATGTTTTTCAATGAAAGTCATAAATTAAACATAGTCAAAATCCCTCCCACCTTTTATTCTCAATTACACTTTGGACTTTTTTGAAAAATTAAATTAATTTTCCTCCTTCCCCTGATATCTCATTAAATCATAAGGTATTTCTTTTGTTAGATATCTCTTGTCAAAGCAGTTTCAAATAACTTAGGTTAATTCCACAAAGGATTTTAGACATTGCAGTACTTAGTTCTTTGGGATATTGTCACTTCATGAAAACTGCTGAAGTATTAAGCTGTCAAGTATCAGTGCTTATCTATATAAGAAGAAATCAAGCTTGTAACATGTCACTAAAACACTGAATACACTGCATATGCTTCATATACTGCTCATGATGGAAACACATCAAGCAAGTTCATAGAATCACAGAATGGCCTGGGTTGAAAAGGACCATAATGATGATCTAGTTTCAATCCCCCTGCATCTTCTGTCTCTTCTAGCTGTTATGAAGAAGTCTATTGGAATAAATCTTAATACTTCTGCAGAGTACCAGATGATACCCTAGAAAACTTTGCTGTCTATTTAACAGGAATGAAAAAATCAGCAATGAGATGTTAGAATAAATAATTTGCCAGGGATTTGGGAGGGACTTATTCTCTGTTTCTAGGTAAGGGGTTCCTAACTGTGGGCAGAAATGGGAATCCATGTCTTTGTATTCCTAGGTCAGACTCCTTTACTAAACTCCTGAAATAATAAGTCTTGAGACCATATTAGACTTAATGATCTATTTGTTACAGCAACCACTGTCGTGTGGAATCACAGAAATAATATATATATTTCTGTTGTCATGTTTGGAACAGAGACTCCTTACTGCTTAGGTCAGTGCTTGCATTACTAAGTATGTGAACACTGATGAAAGGTCTCAAAAATCATCACTTTTCTTGAAGCTATTCCATGGTTATCTAAACTGTCAGACTGTAAGATCACTCTTACTTTATCTAGTAAGACAACTTTACTTTAACCAGTTTGTATTTCTGTCTTTAAAGAAATGTTCCAAATCTTCATTAGAAGACATTTATTTACCTTAGAAACTACTACTGAATAGATCATCTGTCAGAAGGGATAACTCCTCTACTCTTCTCTCAGTTGTCCCAAATAAAGTAGAGAAAGAATGTCTTGCCCTTGCTATGCACTTAGTTTCTAAATGCAACTGAGTCCTAGGCCTCTCTTTAGAGAATCTAGTGGGGAAAAAGAAAAGAAAAAACATCCTTATTCTACGGAAGAAATTTGCATTAATTTGAGAGTGAACATAAAGATTAATGAGACTAGTTTCTTTCTAAAAATTGAAAGAACTCCACTGGTTATAAAGGTGGTTATCTCCTCATGTCTAGCTCCTGATAAGAACTAGGTGTATACAGTCAGGGCAGATGAATCCTAGTTTGGTCTTTCTGTACTTGATCTCATCCTCTATTTGTTAAACAGTTGATATAAGGAGAGAACTCTCTTCTTTGTCCTCTGTGTGAGTTAGACATTGAAATCATACGCAGAGCAAGCATCACTGACAAATGCAGAACAGGTTACTGAATTTCTGAGTTTTTCTGCATTTGGAAACTGATCATCTGTACATTATCCTGGAGAGGATGCATTCAGTACTGAAGCAGGGAATCACCTCTGTGGGTCAAGGGGTAGGTCCTGTCAAGGAGCAGCTGTCAGGTGTCATTGTGTGGCAATGGCACTCTGACATGGCAGAGGCAGAGCCAGGAGAGGCAAGGTCGTCCCCTACATATACAAAGATGGCCAGCAAGGAGGAGAGAAAACAGGATGGGTAAATGGCATGGCTCAGAAGGGAACCGGTTACTAGGGGAAACCTCTTTATTAGTATCAACATGGTGACCACTTGGTGTGGCAGACAGGCAGAAGAAGAACCACAGACAGGGGACCCTCAACCTCTCTGGACTGATGTGTGCACTCAGACGGATTTCCTAAGAAGCTACCCAAGAAGGCTGCCCAGACTTTTAGCTCTGTGGATCTCCAAAATCTAGAGTTCAGCCATAGGACCAAGGTAGGTGACAGGTGTCATGGGTGAAGATGTGACCAACTGGATGATGCTCCTGAGCAGCTGGCCAGACTGAGACCAGAGGTCTCCAGGTTAAGATGCATTCAGCAGTCTAAGAGGGAAAATGATGCTTGGTATCACATGATTATGTAGGCAGACAGAGAACCAGATGTTGGGGTCCAACCAGGGGAAGAAGATAAGCAGGCTTCTGACTTGACAGAGGGTAAACATGAGCAAGATGAGGGGGGCTAGACCCTTATCTCTACTTGGGGCAAAAGGAGAAGCCTTCCTCTAGTCCCTGAAGTCCCACTAGCTAACAAATTTCAATCTCTGGTATGAGAGAAAGAAGAAGTTATGGATAGCAGTTTGGAACTGGAAAGGGGTGATGACACTGAGAAAATCCAACCAAGGATCCAAATCATGACCTGTGCCACTAAAAAAGACATAGGTTCTTAGTAATTGGAGACTATTTGCTGAAGGACCCTGAGGCACACATCTGCTGGCAGCCCTGCCTATGGCAGGGGAGTTGTAATGTTGTAACTTCATCCTTGGTTTCCTTTGCAACCCAAGCCATTCTATGATTATTAGTCATGCCCAGGAACAGAAATATAAATGAGCAAGGGATAAAAAAACAACCACCACCACAAAACGAAACAACAAAGGGCTTCCCATGAATTTAGTTACTTAAGGCTTAGGCAGTAAATTAAGCTTAAATATTTCAGTTACAAACAAGTCTATGTCCTAGAATCAACCCAGTCAGAAGTCGTACCCATGTCCCCTTCCAAACTTAGCCAAAAATTTGAAAGAAATGTTCACAAATATAAAGCCCACAATAACTAGATCATTTAGTTAAATATTAATCCAAACGTGCAGATGAGATTTTACTGCATCCTGGTTAACATTAAAGAATGGCAATATCCAATTCAAAATGTCTGTAACAAGCACCTTAACTGTGAGGCCTTTTGTGCTATAAAGAGATAAAGTAGACTTGACATCTTGGCATGACTCAGTTAGTAAGATATATACTCATTCAATTACTTCTCGGTACTCATGTCATTACTGGCACTGTCCTGATGTTCTCATTCAAAGCAAAGCTGTATTTGACTGAAATAGGAAATTTCAAAGATTATTATGATAAAGGAAAAGAAGAGAAAAGCCACATGGATATTATATTAACCTGATAAGTTAAAAAAAGAAAAAAGAAAAAAAAAACAGGAGGTTGAAGTAGTTATTGTTTCTTAGCATGGACTCTACAACTACAGTTTTATAGTAGCATTTGTAATAGCAATAAAAAGATATTTAATATTTAGGTTATCAGAACAATTACTGTCTTGGATGTAAACATTCTAAGTTTTTCTGAATCTAAAGTCTTATCTTCCGCGCTGTATGATGACCAGTATCAGAAGTATTTCATAGCCAGTCACAAATTTCAACATGTGACGCCTTCTTTACAGAGTATTCTAGGAAAATAAAGAAATAGAAAAGGAAATATATGAGTATAGTTAGAACATTACTTTCATATAAAGAAAAAATCATTCTCTTCCCTGCTGTCTTGTTTAGCATTAAACTCTGTTTGGTTTTTACTGCAGGATATCATATCATTGTGTGAAAATCTAATTTTATGTAATAAGCAGATTTTTATTTTTTTTTTTTTTAACTTAAACTATGTTATCTTTGTTAGCTTTGGGATAGTATCTAATACCAAATGCTTAGAAATTCAGAATGGACTGAACTATAAGTATACTGAATCTCATTGCAGCAATGTTGTCGGAACAAGAGCAATCATATCTGATCTCAGTACAATATAAGAGTGAAAAGAATGCATTTAGTGTAATGTTCATGTCTTATCTTGATTTTAGGTTACGTGTTTAGAAATCAACAGCTGAAGTGCTGTAAAATCATATCTTAAGCCAGAGCAAAAAAGTGGTATAAACTCTGAAGAGTTCTACTGAAACAACATTTACAATCACTTGAGGGTGTTACTGAGAACTGCCAGGCATTTTGACAGAAGAAAGAATGGAGGAAGAAGGGAAAATAATCTACTTGCAGTAGGAGTAAAGCAAAACAGAAACCCCTGTGACAAAAGCTCGGAGCAGTTTTCATAGGAACTGGTGTATCCTATTTTCATATATACATAAGATATTGAATAAGAACAATAAATAGCTTATTTTCCTTCCTCTCAGTGATGTTAATCCTCCACAGAGCACATTGCACCAGCTCTATAGCTTTTTACAAACAACAACTTTTATGTGAAAGTGAGAAAGAAAGAGATATGAGTCCAAGTCCGCTATATCAGTCTACTGAGAAGGTAGACATCTAATTAGTATTTCAGTGTAGGCCTTCCTAGTCTATAAACACATTTATTTATATACATATGATAGATAAACTGAAGAATAAAAAGCAATCTAGCCTTGTCTATGCTGTGCAGCTAGAAGGAATAGTATCACACTGTAAAATTTACCAAATTAATCACATGAAATCAAACTGGTTTAAGGAATTTTAATTCATAAAACCCTAGCAATTCCCACATATAGTGAGAATAAAGTGAACCTGAAGGAAAGCTAGATATTATTGTGAAAATATACATAAATGAAAATTAATTTGTCTACATTAGTTTGGGGGAAAAATGCACCACCAATAGCAAAAAAATTAAAAAATTAAAAAAAAAAAAAAGACACCTCTGAATCCCTTGGATTAAGAGAATAAAGGGAGAAAATAAGGAAAAGCATCTTGCAAGGATGTTAAGTGATTGATTTATGTCAACTTCTATTATCAGGAAGTTGGGAAAGATATACTTTGGATCTGCTCTTTTCAGATAATGAACGTGAGTTTTTGCCAGATAATGAAAAGTCAGATGGAGCCCAAAGTGATATATTAAAAAGCAAACATTCATAGAAGCAAATGTTTTTTACGAGAGAGTTCTTCTGGAAAACTGCTATGGCAGGGCAGAAAGAGATTACAGGTTCAAACAACATAGCCATTTTAATATTAAATAACCAATGATGATTCAGGGAATTCCAAAGCAATGAAAAATGATATTTTTATAGATCACTACCAGTAATAAAAAATTACAAATGAAAAAAAAAATATTTAGGAAATGTTCATCTATAAGTTGAATGTAATTGCAATTAAAAAAGGAGTGTTATTTATTTTTAAAGTTCTTCCAAAGGACTCTGCTGCAAGTAAATTCAAAGGCTACTCTGTTCAAGATTGCCTTATTATGTCTGTGAATAGATACCACAGTCCTGACAGTATTTCTATGATAAGCTGTCCGTGAGGCAAAGAAATAAAATGTAAATATTTAAAGCTACATATTTCAGGAAAAAAATGTTGGAGACTGCCTCATTTTTCTTGTTGCAGACATTGCATTATGTATTTAAATTATCAACTTAGGAAAAGTCAGAGTTGTAAAAAATTAAAAAGTCAGAATCAACTCACAAATGCTAGTAAAGTATTTGCAGGTAGGTAAGCCTTCTAATTTATTCTACAAGGTTTATTATTTGAATTCTGAATTCTGCAGATCTTTAAAACATGCAGCTGTCTGCTACCAGTTTTCTCTACACTGACTCAAATTTTTAAACATAGATACAACAATAATAAAATTACAGCCAGTTTAATTCCATACCTTGTCATTACACTGTCAGAGAAACAATAATTCATAGGGTTATTATAACGAATCTTCTGTTCCTTCTGAGTCCATGAAGCTATTCTGTCTTAAACTACATGCAAATCATAGGTTCAGTTATAAGTGTTGGCAATATTGATTGAGCAATTTATTTATTGAAGATGTTTTAAGTTATCCAAATTGTAGTGAAAACACTGTATCATTGAAATAAGGAGTCAGTCTTATTTATTATCTTACTAATGTTTTCCTATGTCTTTAGGTGTGTCAGAGTTCCTTGATCCTTTTTGTTCTGGGATGCACCACTTTGCATCAAAAAGTTTAGCTAAAGATTTTTGCAGGAGAGATGTAAAACTATTCACATTCATACTGGATCTCTTATTTTTATAATGACTTTTTTTTATTCACTTTTTTTTTTTTTTTTTGCTACTGAATATTATTTTAGCTTCTTTCTCTGCTACAGTAAATTCAGGCTCTAGAATAGAAATATGAGATAGAAGAAACAATGTTAAAAATGGGCAGAATTTGGAATTAGCATTTTTCTTTACTTATATGAAACAATACAAATATTGATTCTTACTGTCTCAGGATTCTAAAATAATTTTATAGGAGTTCAATTTACATACCTGAAATTATCACTTTCTGATTTAATGTGTTTAAAATGTAACATAGATAATTTATTTTACTAAGATAAAACTTGTTCATCATTTTCATGAATCTCCTTCTCTCTCTCACTCAGTTGTCCTATGTACAGCCAAATACAAATCTGACTTGTTTTCCTCCTGAGGCTTCAACACAACCTTGTGAGAAAGAGAAAAAAATATCTGAGACAGAGATTTGTAAACTCTTTTCACTTTAATATTGAGGAAAATTTCTTTTATCTCCATACACATTTGGAGATTAAAAACATTCCTTGTTAGAATTTTTTTTTACTTTTTAGATGAAATTTTATCTGTATTTCATACAGAATCAAATCGCACTATTTATAATTATTTATTTTTATGATTTCCAGTATTTAATATGTAACCTTGAAAATAATGCATGTTATCTATTTCAGTTACAGAAGATTTGTGCATGCCAGTGGCTGGGTGAGTGTCATTATCATTTCTAGATAACAACTACGGCATTCTTTTGTACAGGAACAAGCTTTGTCTTTTTCTCTTCTCCATACTGGAGTGAGACAAGTTAAACAGACACCTTCTGTTTCTTAATTTGCATGGAAAAAAAAAAAAAAAGCTTACAGAATTAATGAACAGGTACAAATATAAAAAAGAGGAAAGATGTGCAAACTACCATGAGTCTACTGAAGTAGAAAAAAATATGCAGAGATAAATAAAAGCAGCTGAAAATCATACAGAAATGTCACAATGAGTGAGAAAGCAGTTCTGCTCAGTGTATTATTTGAAACAGAGTTCTGAATGGGAACAAGTATCTGCAGACACAATACAGGCAAATAGAATGCTAGTTATGAACATAGATAGAGCTTTTGCAGTGTTCCTACTTCTTATTCAAACATAAAATAGTTTACTCCTAATTCCCACCTGCCAAAGATGGAAAGTGATTATAACTAAAATTGCTATGATTAACATGAGAAGAAAGCACATAGCCTATTTTCTTTCTTTTTTTTTTTAATAGACTTTATGTTTTACAGTTTAATAAAATACGAAAGTAATTTTTAATTGTGGATACGAAATTTCAGTTTGGAGGTAGGTTGGGAAAAAATCTGACTTGCACTTTATAATTTAAGAAAAACTACATAGTTATTGATGTAAAGGTTATGACTGTTAGGGCTCCTTTATATAATTCTGCAGTTTATTACATTACAGGGAATGCAAACATTCAGTTATCTTGGAATACCTGACTGTAACTTTGTGGAATGATCCCTGTATGATTGATACTCTTTCAGCATAACCATTAAAGTGTGCTTCAGGGACTACAGAGAACAAAATAGATTCTTTAATCCAGTGGTTTGGACGTATTGTAAGGTTTTAAATCCATTTTCACCGGCCTTCTCCAGGTTATAAATTCTTTAGCAGCAATAAATGACAGAAATTTCCAGAAGATATAGTGCTAAATTAGTAGTCAACAGATGTAGGCTATCCTCTCACTTTTCATTATATTGATACCATTTTCTTCACGACAGGGAAAAGAGAATGGCTTTTCAGTTACAAGAGATTGCTTAGTCATTCAGATTTTTAGTATAAATGTATGAAAAGTACTAATAAATGCAATTTGTTTTCTGATTCCACTAACCGAGCTATGTAACCAATTTTTTTCCCACAGTAAACAGTAGAACTAGTGTATTTCAATATCACTGGCATTTACAGACAAAAATTCTCATGTGAGGAGCGAATCACAAAATTATTATCAATGTTATAATAGTGATAGTGGAACTTGAAGTATTTGAGACCAAATTCAGATGTCCAGAATTTAGGATGGGAAATCAATGTTTACAAAATTCCATATCACGGATGTGCGTATGTAAACATATTTAATTACCACATTTCCACTAAGGCACATCCAACTATTTCATCTAAATATTTATATGTACAAACTTCTACCTTATTTTCCACACTGGTTTTTTGTTGTTGTTGTTGTTGTTGTGTTTTTTTTTTTTTTAACTACAATCAAACTTCTTAAACTCTAACAGTTAACATAGTTAAGACTCTTGGTTAACAACAAGCTGTTGATGTCATCATCTCTTCAATAAGCAGAGGCAAAACTTCCTGATTTTCAGCAATCACAGGCAATTCATTCCTCCATCCATTTATACAGGCAGGATGAGAGTTAGGCTGTGAATACAACAGCTGCTTCATGTTCAAAGCAGCACGGCCATGAATTTCACCTACTGAAACACTTGCATATTTGGCTGTCAGAGAACTTCCTATGCTGCAAGGGAAAACAAACAAACAAATAAAAAGGAGACAGAAAAGGACACATGAAAAGGATCTCATGGTGTTTCCAGGAGAGATAAGCGTGTTTATTCATTTGTATTCTTCTACTGCCTCACTGATTCCTCTTGCTCACATTGGGAAAAGAGGATTGAAAGAAAGAATGAGGGAAGGCAGCAAAATGCTGTCCATCAAGTTAATCGAGCTATACAACATGCCAAACATCTTTGCAATGTGTATATCAACACAAAATAGAAGAAGAGCAAAGCTAGTTTGGGCACATTTCTAAGTCAGCACATAACTCTGATGTCACAATGAATTCTTTCATTGTCTTCTCTTTTCCAGCACTTTTTCCCACACACTCCAAGGTTCCTACAAACACCTGGCAGGAAGGACCTTTCCCCAGCTGGTTGACTAGTTAAAAGTGAAAGTTCTGGACCAGCTACAAAGTCAAAAGAGAAAAATTTTCCTTAAACTTCTTAGACTGAAGATGATACAGCTACAAAACAAGACTGAACTAAGACTGCCTTCCAGAAAATTCTTTTCCTTAACCATAAAAAGGGAAGTCTTAAGGAAAAAGCAAAGACGTGGGAAAGAAGTGGAGGGGTTTGTAATCCACAGAGTGCATACACACAGAGACTGTCAGGACTGTATGTTCTTTCAGGCACAGGTGAAGCTTGCAACCATCATTCTGCCCCCTGAACTGTATTCAAGCCTTCCTCCCAGTCCTCAATGACATGCAGTCCCTGTACTGCCATCCACTGGGCTAATTAAAAAATTTCCATCCTGTGATACTGGAAGAGTACTCAGTATTGCACAGGCTCATATCCTCTCAGGATATGAGAGGAAAACTATTAAAAAGTAAACGTACTGCATATTTTTTTTTTTTTCTTATACCTACACAGCAGATTACAGACACAATAGTTAAATCTATTTTTGTGAAATTTAAGAGGATCGGGAACTGATCTTAACCATTTGTTTTGTGATCATTAATGCAACGCAATTCTCAGATCTCTTGTAGGCTCCATTTTGGATCTCTGAAATTACGCATTCCCCAAAATATATTTGCTTTATAAAATTTCAATGCACAGACATAGTCAATGTAATAATGCATTTAAAAAAGGGTATACATCTGCTGATTAGCATAGGACTTTCACATCCTTCAGACAGTATTTCAGAGACATAATAGTGAAAAGATCAAAACCTGAAACAGGAAAACAAGCAAACATCACTGGAATATGTCCAAAATGTCAAAGCATCTTATTCAGCTAGTTTGGATGAACTGGGTAGATGTTCTTTGACCTCAGTGTGTTTGATGGTTGTTCCAATTCCCAGGGAGTTTCAAATCTATTTTCTAGTGGAAAGATAACTGTAGTAAATAAGAAACAGAGAGTATAAATAATATTCTAATAATTTTAAATATGTTGTATCTATACCAATTTGAACAAGCTGAATAAATTATGTGACTGCATGTTGTTGTCATGTTTAATGACACCAAGACAATCTGAGAGACTACAATGGCAGGCACTGCAGTTGAATCAGAAAACCAATCCATGCCAGTATCAGTTGCCCCTATACACAAGATGAAACAATGGCTGCCAGACAGCTCTTTTAGTAAGGAAATAAACTCATATTAAGAAGGGGAAGGAAGAAGTGAATGAGGAAGTCTGCTACAAAGCAGGGCCATCACAAGAATAGAAGGAGAAAGAAGCAAAAACTCGTAAAGGAGGCAATAAGAGTCCATTCCATAAAAAATGGGCCAGATTGAGATATGTGAAAAAAATCAGTCATAGTCCTTTACTTTGACTTAGTGTAAGCACTGCTCCATAGCAACTAAAACATTGGTGTGCTGTCGAATCCAAAACACAACATCATACCTTAGGAAGAAAGTTAACTCAATTCCAGCCAAAATTAGAACAATATAGCACAGATGTTCAGGGCTATTCTTAGAAAAAAAAAAAAGATAAAAAAAAATAATTAAAAAAAAAACAACAACAACCATACACACACAAAAGAAACACACACGAGACCAACAAACCAATTGGATAACAAACAACCCTCCCTCCCAAAAAAAAGCAACAACAACAAAAAATGGTTTCAGCCTAAGTATATAACAGTTTAAGACTATAGACTATATATATATATATATAAGACTATATCCCCAGCAAAGGTGCTGCAAATTCCTCACACATAAAAGCATCTGAAAGGTATCTTTTCACGTAAAGGGCATCAACTATGTATTTCCATGTATCTTCCATACTTCCAGAAGAAAACACCAGAGAAGCTGTCCTAGATCACTCTGACAGGAAGTAAAACTTTATTCTTTTCAAAAGAAACTCTCATAAAGTTCTCATGGTCTCCAATGGATCGACGGGCCAGCTGGAGTCTTTCCTCGTAGGACTATGAAGTTAGACCTTTTTTTTTTTTTTTTTCCAGTCTGTGGTGTGCAAGTTAAAATGCCTGGGGCTGTCAGCTCACAGGACCAAGCTTCCAAGATTATACAGCGCTCAGCTGGGCTTGCAAAAGGATTTCATCTTCCATTTATACTGTCAATTTCATGTCATAATATCCCTCAGGACATAAGCCTGCAGCAAAAGCTATTATATGAATGAAATCCTAGGTGAACAGGCATGGCACATGAAATCCTTCTACCTAGAGCTTTTCCAGGTTTACTAAATGTACAACTCCCACAACTGCTATGAATAAATGGTTATTACAAGCATGATTGCTGCTGTTTCTACTACTTCTGCAGTTGGGAAGCAGCCACTGGAGTAAATTAGAGGACAATTGCATCTGAAGATACTAGAGAGAGCCTGGCACAAAGCACAGGATGCTTCAACAAGCCACAGTATATGACTTGCAAAATGACCATGCCATTAACTAATTAAAGAGTTACTTTCCAATAACTATTGCCAATAAGAAGTAAAGAAGGGACACTAATATCTACAACTTATTACTCAAAATACACAATATACTGCAACATCTGTTTGTTTTTTTTTTTTTTAATATGCATTTCAATTCAACATAAAATGTAAAAATTAAAAATTTGGTGTTTAGTTCTGTATTATGAAAGATGTACTGTCATTTGTGGAAATAATACTGATGTCTTTTAAGAATATGAAAATCTTACTTTATTCAGAGATCTCAGTGCTAAAACAGAGTTGGTGATCAGTTTAGAAGTCTGGAAGGCCAAAAAGTCTAGTAATGTTCTTATGTTGAGTGAACAAAAGAAACATATCCATGTTCTCTTTGGCAGAGCTACAATTACGTTTGACATATCCTTCAGACCCATATCTGCAGCTGGGCTGAGATGCAATAGGAGTGAGGTTGTTTAGATACACTGGGGGATTAGTCCAGAAAAGAAAGCAGGCTACAGGTATCTGCTGATGGAAGACGACTGATGATGAGTCTTTGCTGCTGTCTGACAGCTTGATCGCTACTGCCATGTTTGAGAGAGGTTTCTCTCCAGAAATGGGCAGAGATGGCAGCTACTTCACAAATGTAAATTAGGAAAATAGTAGAAGTAGTGGTAGTAATGAGTCATTAATAATGTTCAGACAGCAATAGCTAATCTTAGTGAGGAAAATATAATGTCAGGATGTATTAAAGAATCACGTTAAAGAATCACGTCTTATAGTGTGATCACAATAAAAAAATGGATTTTTAAAAAATGTATTCTTTTTTTTTTTCTAAATATTACCACCTTGGGACTTTTCAGTTAAAGCATCTCTGTTTTATTTTTAAAGTTATGTATTCTCAAGTGCATAACTTATTTTTTTTTTTTATGTTATAGAGCAATAGGTATGTTTCTGAGAAATTAGCAAATAAAAGGTCATTGAAAATAGCACACAGCTGACAATGTTAGATTAAGTCTCTGCTTAGAATGAAAAACAGATCTATTTTATGTTTAACTTTTTTTCATATAAGATATCAGAATCATCAACACTTTATTCAAACTACTCTCATCCCTACAAACTCTTAAAGTGATGCTTAATTTCTTGAAGCAACATGCAACAGAATCAGTGACAAAGTTTTCTTTCAATTTAGTCAGAACTAAATGAGCCTTAAGTTTGAGCATCTGATCCTAAATTTGTCTGAAAACAATCCTGCATTTTCTGGCAATCATATGTTTATGATGAAGAGATGCTAACATGCCTTGGCAAAAAAAAGAGTATGGTGAACAGTAAAATTCTTGCAAATGTTATTTATTTATTTATTTATTTTTAATACAGCTGATAACAGCTTATTTTTTCTGTTCTTAGCACTCAAAGTCATTTCTCCAATGGCTGCTGAAATTTAATGAACAAAAATTTCCATGAACTTCTCTGAAAAGTCATGCCAGTCTTGGCTATTAATTTTGTGGGTATAGACAAGCTGTCATTTCAGTGTTTTAAGTAAAATTATTAGTTTTTATGTGCGTAAAAGCCAAAATCTGAATATGTACTTTTTAACTCACAATTAAAGGAAGTGGCACAGCAGAACTTAAATAGAAGTAGGGAGTGAAGTAACAGCAGTTGTGGAGAAAGACCCTAAATATCTGTGATCTCCCAGTATGCTAGTTAAGGGTGGAAGGAAAAAAAAATCAAAAAACTCAACAACAGCAAAACTACAACAATCAACAAAACCTACAGTTTTTCAAAGGCTGAAAGAATTTATTTTGGAATGAAGATACTACCAAGGTATATGAGCCCTTGGGGAGGAGAAAGAGGAAATCAGTTGTTTTATCTGTTTGGACATAAAATCACACAGATAAGAAGGAAAGAAATAAACATGCATTTTCTCTGAGTAACTGAATCACTCACAGTATTTAATCGGCTCAAATCCACAGCCATAGAAAGTGTTTTTAAATTAATTTTCACCTTGAAGTCATTTAAAAATGACTCCAGTGATGAGGATTTCTCCACTGAGACACTTTTTTTTGCCTAGTTTTTAATTCTGTTCTAGTTTCTGCTTTTGATACTAACTTTCTCAACTTTTTTTATTTGCAGGTATCTCATAAGCTATCCCTACTAGACTAGTCCTTAGAAACAGCAAGTTATGTACTGTTGTTTAATATCTTCAGATGTTTTACAGGTTTTTTTTCACTTTTTCAGTCACTAACATATCATTAAACATTTTAAAAATGTTCATTTTCTACCATCTGTTAGCAATTTCTCAGGATTTCTGTAGATGAAATGCCACTGAAATTATTTAGATTCAGTTTCTCAAGATAGATAGGTCTTTCTCTTGTTACACAAATGGACTCCTTCAAGTTAAGTCATACATGAATCTCCTGAACTGTTTAGAGATTCCTTCTGACATTCAGTGCACAGAACTTGTGCAGCTGGAAGGCTTGCAGATAGCTTCTACCAGTAGCTTATGCCAACTGCATGATGCATAATTATGTTAATTACAGTTTTTCAAATTTACTTAAAATAATTATTTATCTTTGATTTGTAGAAGAGATGCTTTGAAATGCAGTGGTTAAATTACTTTTCTGAGAGTGATTTCCCAGTAACAAATAACAAGATATTTATCAAACATGGAAACTAAAATGCTTGCAATTCAAAAACACTTGACAGCCCTTATATTTTCTAATTTCTAGATCCAGAGACTAAGTAGCATCTCTGTTAAAATAAATTGAGATTTTTTTGGCGTTTTCTAGCCAGTGTTGAAGATCTAACAGAACTTCCACTGAGAGAATGAAGAGTCATTACTGCTACGATACAGAATGCTCTTTCAGTTATGGATTGAATGCTCATATTTACTAAATTCAAGGTGTCACTGCTCTTCTGAATAGATCTCCATGTACAGAACACCTCTTTATGTCAAGAGAATGCTTCTTGGGTAGGCATTCAACTGCTTGATACTGTCAACACTTGGATAGTCAGGGCCTGTTGGAACATAAGGCTTCCATTATTATTACAGTCATAAACAGATACTAAACACTTTTCAGTTCTAGTGGCAGCAACTCTTTGATTAATTTATTTCTCTTCCTTATATGCTCCTTTTTTTTTTTTTTTTTAAAGATATCTAAGGAAGAAAAGCATAAGCAAGGCAGGAGCTCAAACCCTCTTTTACCTTTTTTTTTGTAACAGACTTACAAAAAGTAAAAAAATGTTTCACTTAAAGACATAAAAATCATAAATAATAACTGAACTGTTGTGAAGTCATCTGGCCCTTGACTAGAATTGCTGTTCCTATATATAGGTCGTTTTGTAGTTTGTAGTGCAACAAATTCATATTCTAACCTAAAATAAATCCCATTAAGCACATGTGACACAAAAAAAAGAGAATAAATGTTTAGAACTACAAGTTACTACTAAATACTGAGTAGTTTTCTACTATAAAATTGATTTAAATGGCAAAAAAGTACAGGCCATTGGGAAGCACACAGAATTTACTACATGATAGACGAATGTTATTCTCCAAAGAAACACTTCAGGAATGTTGTAGTAGCATCTGTTTTCCTTTTGTTTATCTGAATTTGTTTAAAGAGTCCAGCACACATCATTTGCATGTTCATGCATATGTATATTTCAACCTTTACTATTCATATTCAGTTTCATTCACAGTTGTGTACAATTGTACACATTTCTCTATTTTCCATCTACTCCCTATTCTATAATCCTGAAAACTCACTACAAAAGATGTCCTCATTGGGACTGCTGAAGTACGCTCCATTGCTTTTGACAGAGATGAAATGCTATGTAAACCCTACATATCTCCATAGGTATTTCCTTTTAATATATTTGTTTGTTCATTTTCAAAGATAACTGAAACTTTACCTTTTTTTCTTGGAAAGATACTGTTGACTAAAGCCTTGTCAAGTGCAGTGTAACTTAGAGACACATAATCTAATTGAAAGAATATTTGTTTTACAATTTAAGTGTACATGCTTCTAGTTATCCTTCTGGTGAGCATTCTAAATACATTAGGAAAAAAAATCACAGTCAAGGGGAACATTTCAGAACATTAATTGTAGAATTAGTTTTACTTTCTAAGATACTTATGTGAAAATAGAAATAGATAGCAACCTGAACGTGATATAGAGGGCAGACTAAACATGTGTAGAAGTGCACTTTTCCATTACTTTACTGATCTTTGAGAGTGATTTGATTTGTGTCAGTGTGGTATGAGCCATTCCACACCATCTACAAGATGGAGGTTTCTGGAAAATGTTTTATTTCTTCTACATTAGACACTATGGGAAAAAATGAGGTGACATTGACCTTAGCTGTCTCTACAGTTCCTTGAGATCTTCGCAGCTGAAAATTGGGTGAATAAGGCAAAGAACAATATAATATTTTATACAAAAATATGTATTTATATCTAAAAAACAGACTTAAATAGTCCTGGACATTATACATTTAACTTTCATTCTATTTTCCAAGTCCATCTGATAGAGCAACTACCATCTAAAGCTAAATAACTTGGGAAAGCAAGAATTCAAACACTTGTGTGGCACTGAATGAATTTTAATTTTGTATGGACATGGAATGATATATCAGTAATGGAGGGAAAAATCACCTAGAGTCAGAAAGTTATTTATTTTCCACAGCTATTAAACTTGTTGATAGTATAGCATTTCAGAACAGACATTTGAAGTTTTCGACCCAGTTCAGTCACAGGAAAGTGTAGCCTAGAAGCCATTCAGCAATACCTGTGTGTGTTCTCATGCTAATTTGTAGGAGATAAATCCTAGGCAGCTACTGAGCTCTACTGAGCTGTCTGCTCAGTAATTGTTCCCAGCGAAATAAATGAAACTTTAGACATAAATAAGAAGTTAAGTAAATGTTAGAATTTCTCCATACATTTGGAGTTTTCTATATAACTTTATATAGATGCTTGTTTAAATTTGATTATTAGTAGATGACTATCAATTTAACCAGATTTTCTGCTGTCCTGAAGTGAAATTCTTCACAGATTTTTTTATTATCAGAATAAAAAAATGCAAGCAAAGACAAAAAGTAACCACTTCTCTGCATTTTTCAATGTTCTGTTACTTTGCCTTGATTGATAAAGTGAAAATCCATAAGACTTAGTAACGCAGAAGCAGGGCATTATGCCATATTCTCAGCAGGACTTGATTAAATCTTTACTGGTTATAAAAGACTGAAAAATAAGAAATTTTGTTTTATTTCATTTATGTTAGCCAAAATGCATACAGTGCACACTGCCTGAGTCAGACTTTACAATGCATACAGAATCAAAAGACTGAGCGGTCATCACTGTCTCATTATCCCCAGAATATGAACACAGAGCATAACTGATACTAAAAACTCATCCACGAAGAAAACTTTGTTTAAATATCATATCAGGCTATAAGTATTATTGGGGCTTAGCATTCTATTTTATTCAGATGTGATCTATACATGTCTGATAATCTGCAATTCTTCATGCTATTAGAAATATGATATCAGATCTTAAGCTTCACTCAAGCTTGACATAATAAAATGCAGAAAATAATCAGTTTTTACCTGACTGTTTTGAACAGGTCATAAAAGGAGAGATGCTTTAAAAGAAAAGATAGATGAAATGGGCCCTAAAACATCTGAGACTAACATCTGAAAAAAAATATTATAACCATAAACAAATATGATTATTAGACAATGTTTTTTTCCAAGGTAAGTCCCACAGTAGTCAGTAGTGTGTGTATTATATAAGTGATAGAGGGCTTAACCCTCGAATGACTTCATTATTACTTCATTATTAATAATAACAATAAATATAATAATACGTATGTATTCACTTTTTTCTTTTATTTCTTTTCGTCTCTCATTTCAATATGATACCTTTTTACAATTACACTTACACACTTACATTCTGCAGGGTTCTTTCTTTGAAACATTTAAATTCTTTTTTCGTTCTCTCAAACTGGACTTGTTTCATCAGTAGTATGACAGACAAAAATATTATTCATAAACAAAATTATATAAATATTTATACTTTTGATCCCTTCTACATTTCTTTACTGACTGCTTTTTTTTTTTTTCTGAATATACGCTTTTGAAGTGTTATTTGCTTTTCCCAATTGCCAAAATGTATATATTTTTTTAATATGTTATCTTTTGTTTTATATTCCTTGACAGTAATTTAATATTCGGTGAGCTACACTGTCTAATACCTGTCAGATTCATTTCTTTTAAATCGCATCTGCGTAATTTGTATCTTCATAATTGCTTCAAGACTGTGATCTCTTACAGGTGTTCTCATCCTTTACGTGCTTTTTAACTTTTTCCCTTTTTTTTAAATCAAGTTTAGAGATAAATAAATAAATAAGTAAATAAATAAAATTGTTTCTTTTTTTTTTCCTTAGTTCCCATTGGACATTTTTTGCAAAATGTTGCTTTGTGAGTTATGTTAAATGTCCAAATAGAAGTAATAGTATCAAAGAAGTTTAGACAAATTTATCAGGGCGTATGATTTTCTGGAAGATGAAATCTATACAATGAACAATGAATATTGTATATAATCCTTACTCAGCTAAATTTAGGCTATGTACTCAGGAAGTAACTCTTTCTCTTTCCTTCCTTTTCCTTATCACCTTTCTCTTTCTCTTCCCCCTTCCTTTTCCCCATTCCATCGATACTCCATAATTTTGGAAGAAAGAAACCCTTCTGTGATTTATTAAAATATGCAAAAATATGCTTGCAAGCCTGAATCTGTTTTGAAAAGTTATTTTTAAAGCATGCAGAAGAAAATAAGTTATCTTGGAGTTTAGTGATACACTCTTAGTATCTACAGATGAGACCTTTTTTCCAATCTAGTCCTACGGGATTTAATAGGTTAGCTGAACATAGCTTATGTTCTTAATACTAGATGTTGTATGTGTATTTATAAAATGCAGAATATAACAAGTGATTTGTAAAATAAGCCATCCAGGTGGACCTGGACCAGCTGGAGAAATGGGCCCATTTAAACCTAATAAGGTTCACAAAGCCAAGTGCAAGGTGTTGCACTTGGGCTGGGGCAATCCCAGGTATTTAGAAAGACTGAGGGAAGAACCCCTTGAGAGCAGCCCTGCAGAGAAGGACTTGGGGGTCCTGGTGGACGAGAAGCTGGACATGAGCCAGCAGTGTACGCTTGCAGCCTGGAAGGCCAACTCGGGCTTCCTGGGCTGCATTAAAAGAGGAGTGGCCAGTAGGGAGAGAGAGGTGATTGTTCACCTCTACTTAGCCCTTGTGAAGCCCCATCTGGAGTACTGTGTCCAACCCTGGGGCCTCCAGCAAAGAAGGACATGGAGCTCTTGAAACAGGTCCAGAGGAGGACCATTAAGATGATCAGAGGGCTGGAGCACCTCTCCTATGAAGAAAGGTCGAGGGAACTGAGACTGTTTAGCTTAGAGAAGAGAAGGCTCTGGAGAGACCTCAGTGTGGCCTTCCAGTACTTGAAGGGAGCATATAAACAGGAGGGGGAACATCTGCTTATGAGGGTGGATAATGATAGGGGAACAGTTTTAAACGAAGACAGAAATTTAGGTTAAATATTAGGAGGAAGTTTTTCATCCAGAGGGTGGTGACACACTGAAACAGGTTGCCCAGGAAGGTTGTGGATGCCTCATCCCCGGAGACATTCAAGGCAAGGCTGAATGTGGCTCTGGGAAGCCAGATCTAGTGGTTGGCAGCCCTGCACATAGCATGGGGGTTGAAACTAGCTGATCATTGTGGTCCTTTTCAAGGCCATTCTACGATTCTATGACCGCTTGAAAGAATATGCTAAGAGTCAGATTATAGAGTCTTTCTCTGTCACGGCAGAGATTTAATTATTTTGGGCTATCTAATATATCACATCTGGAAACTGAAGGACAAGCATAGAACGTGTTTTTATGGTAACACTCCACATGCCCTGCTGTATTAAGTTTTGCAGCACAGAACACTTCAGTGTCCTATATTCAGCGCAGATGATTAATCACTGTCAGTTGAAATGNAAAAAAAAAAGACACCTCTGAATCCCTTGGATTAAGAGAATAAAGGGAGAAAATAAGGAAAAGCATCTTGCAAGGATGTTAAGTGATTGATTTATGTCAACTTCTATTATCAGGAAGTTGGGAAAGATATACTTTGGATCTGCTCTTTTCAGATAATGAACGTGAGTTTTTGCCAGATAATGAAAAGTCAGATGGAGCCCAAAGTGATATATTAAAAAGCAAACATTCATAGAAGCAAATGTTTTTTACGAGAGAGTTCTTCTGGAAAACTGCTATGGCAGGGCAGAAAGAGATTACAGGTTCAAACAACATAGCCATTTTAATATTAAATAACCAATGATGATTCAGGGAATTCCAAAGCAATGAAAAATGATATTTTTATAGATCACTACCAGTAATAAAAAATTACAAATGAAAAAAAAAATATTTAGGAAATGTTCATCTATAAGTTGAATGTAATTGCAATTAAAAAAGGAGTGTTATTTATTTTTAAAGTTCTTCCAAAGGACTCTGCTGCAAGTAAATTCAAAGGCTACTCTGTTCAAGATTGCCTTATTATGTCTGTGAATAGATACCACAGTCCTGACAGTATTTCTATGATAAGCTGTCCGTGAGGCAAAGAAATAAAATGTAAATATTTAAAGCTACATATTTCAGGAAAAAAATGTTGGAGACTGCCTCATTTTTCTTGTTGCAGACATTGCATTATGTATTTAAATTATCAACTTAGGAAAAGTCAGAGTTGTAAAAAATTAAAAAGTCAGAATCAACTCACAAATGCTAGTAAAGTATTTGCAGGTAGGTAAGCCTTCTAATTTATTCTACAAGGTTTATTATTTGAATTCTGAATTCTGCAGATCTTTAAAACATGCAGCTGTCTGCTACCAGTTTTCTCTACACTGACTCAAATTTTTAAACATAGATACAACAATAATAAAATTACAGCCAGTTTAATTCCATACCTTGTCATTACACTGTCAGAGAAACAATAATTCATAGGGTTATTATAACGAATCTTCTGTTCCTTCTGAGTCCATGAAGCTATTCTGTCTTAAACTACATGCAAATCATAGGTTCAGTTATAAGTGTTGGCAATATTGATTGAGCAATTTATTTATTGAAGATGTTTTAAGTTATCCAAATTGTAGTGAAAACACTGTATCATTGAAATAAGGAGTCAGTCTTATTTATTATCTTACTAATGTTTTCCTATGTCTTTAGGTGTGTCAGAGTTCCTTGATCCTTTTTGTTCTGGGATGCACCACTTTGCATCAAAAAGTTTAGCTAAAGATTTTTGCAGGAGAGATGTAAAACTATTCACATTCATACTGGATCTCTTATTTTTATAATGACTTTTTTTTATTCACTTTTTTTTTTTTTTTTTTCTACTGAATATTATTTTAGCTTCTTTCTCTGCTACAGTAAATTCAGGCTCTAGAATAGAAATATGAGATAGAAGAAACAATGTTAAAAATGGGCAGAATTTGGAATTAGCATTTTTCTTTACTTATATGAAACAATACAAATATTGATTCTTACTGTCTCAGGATTCTAAAATAATTTTATAGGAGTTCAATTTACATACCTGAAATTATCACTTTCTGATTTAATGTGTTTAAAATGTAACATAGATAATTTATTTTACTAAGATAAAACTTGTTCATCATTTTCATGAATCTCCTTCTCTCTCTCACTCAGTTGTCCTATGTACAGCCAAATACAAATCTGACTTGTTTTCCTCCTGAGGCTTCAACACAACCTTGTGAGAAAGAGAAAAAAATATCTGAGACAGAGATTTGTAAACTCTTTTCACTTTAATATTGAGGAAAATTTCTTTTATCTCCATACACATTTGGAGATTAAAAACATTCCTTGTTAGAATTTTTTTTTACTTTTTAGATGAAATTTTATCTGTATTTCATACAGAATCAAATCGCACTATTTATAATTATTTATTTTTATGATTTCCAGTATTTAATATGTAACCTTGAAAATAATGCATGTTATCTATTTCAGTTACAGAAGATTTGTGCATGCCAGTGGCTGGGTGAGTGTCATTATCATTTCTAGATAACAACTACGGCATTCTTTTGTACAGGAACAAGCTTTGTCTTTTTCTCTTCTCCATACTGGAGTGAGACAAGTTAAACAGACACCTTCTGTTTCTTAATTTGCATGGAAAAAAAAAAAAAAAANATTATTCATAAACAAAATTATATAAATATTTATACTTTTGATCCCTTCTACATTTCTTTACTGACTGCTTTTTTTTTTTTTCTGAATATACGCTTTTGAAGTGTTATTTGCTTTTCCCAATTGCCAAAATGTATATATTTTTTTAATATGTTATCTTTTGTTTTATATTCCTTGACAGTAATTTAATATTCGGTGAGCTACACTGTCTAATACCTGTCAGATTCATTTCTTTTAAATCGCATCTGCGTAATTTGTATCTTCATAATTGCTTCAAGACTGTGATCTCTTACAGGTGTTCTCATCCTTTACGTGCTTTTTAACTTTTTCCCTTTTTTTTAAATCAAGTTTAGAGATAAATAAATAAATAAGTAAATAAATAAAATTGTTTCTTTTTTTTTTCCTTAGTTCCCATTGGACATTTTTTGCAAAATGTTGCTTTGTGAGTTATGTTAAATGTCCAAATAGAAGTAATAGTATCAAAGAAGTTTAGACAAATTTATCAGGGCGTATGATTTTCTGGAAGATGAAATCTATACAATGAACAATGAATATTGTATATAATCCTTACTCAGCTAAATTTAGGCTATGTACTCAGGAAGTAACTCTTTCTCTTTCCTTCCTTTTCCTTATCACCTTTCTCTTTCTCTTCCCCCTTCCTTTTCCCCATTCCATCGATACTCCATAATTTTGGAAGAAAGAAACCCTTCTGTGATTTATTAAAATATGCAAAAATATGCTTGCAAGCCTGAATCTGTTTTGAAAAGTTATTTTTAAAGCATGCAGAAGAAAATAAGTTATCTTGGAGTTTAGTGATACACTCTTAGTATCTACAGATGAGACCTTTTTTCCAATCTAGTCCTACGGGATTTAATAGGTTAGCTGAACATAGCTTATGTTCTTAATACTAGATGTTGTATGTGTATTTATAAAATGCAGAATATAACAAGTGATTTGTAAAATAAGCCATCCAGGTGGACCTGGACCAGCTGGAGAAATGGGCCCATTTAAACCTAATAAGGTTCACAAAGCCAAGTGCAAGGTGTTGCACTTGGGCTGGGGCAATCCCAGGTATTTAGAAAGACTGAGGGAAGAACCCCTTGAGAGCAGCCCTGCAGAGAAGGACTTGGGGGTCCTGGTGGACGAGAAGCTGGACATGAGCCAGCAGTGTACGCTTGCAGCCTGGAAGGCCAACTCGGGCTTCCTGGGCTGCATTAAAAGAGGAGTGGCCAGTAGGGAGAGAGAGGTGATTGTTCACCTCTACTTAGCCCTTGTGAAGCCCCATCTGGAGTACTGTGTCCAACCCTGGGGCCTCCAGCAAAGAAGGACATGGAGCTCTTGAAACAGGTCCAGAGGAGGACCAGTAAGATGATCAGAGGGCTGGAGCACCTCTCCTATGAAGAAAGGTCGAGGGAACTGAGACTGTTTAGCTTAGAGAAGAGAAGGCTCTGGAGAGACCTCAGTGTGGCCTTCCAGTACTTGAAGGGAGCATATAAACAGGAGGGGGAACATCTGCTTATGAGGGTGGATAATGATAGGGGAACAGTTTTAAACGAAGACAGAAATTTAGGTTAAATATTAGGAGGAAGTTTTTCATCCAGAGGGTGGTGACACACTGAAACAGGTTGCCCAGGAAGGTTGTGGATGCCTCATCCCCGGAGACATTCAAGGCAAGGCTGAATGTGGCTCTGGGAAGCCAGATCTAGTGGTTGGCAGCCCTGCACATAGCATGGGGGTTGAAACTAGCTGATCATTGTGGTCCTTTTCAAGGCCATTCTACGATTCTATGACCGCTTGAAAGAATATGCTAAGAGTCAGATTATAGAGTCTTTCTCTGTCACGGCAGAGATTTAATTATTTTGGGCTATCTAATATATCACATCTGGAAACTGAAGGACAAGCATAGAACGTGTTTTTATGGTAACACTCCACATGCCCTGCTGTATTAAGTTTTGCAGCACAGAACACTTCAGTGTCCTATATTCAGCGCAGATGATTAATCACTGTCAGTTGAAATGTGTTCTTTTTTTTTTTTTTTTTTTACATTGGAAGCTTTGAAAAGATAAAAATAAACATAGAAGATAAAAGTCAAAACCTTCATCTTGCTGTTTAAGCAAATTTAAGAATTTGCTGTTCAGTATACACCATGTAAATCCAAGGAAGAGAAGTTATGTAAGGAAGTTTTGTCAGTCACTTCTCCTCTTACTTCTTTAGATGGATAAGAGGTAACAACAGCAATAAAATTACAGTCTATTTTTTCATGGTGTGTTCAGAAAAACTGCTAAGTGAAAGTGAAGAGTAAGCTGCTGCCTCCTCTATCTGTTTTCAGGGCTCAGCCTGGAGCCATGCAGCCTGTGGTCTCTGCCTGGACTGGGGAACACAGCTACTGCTTTACCCTTTGCAAGTTTACCCAATAGCAAAGCTGAACACATATCCAAGAGACACATAGACACAAATAGAGACTGGGCACAGAGACAAGCAGAAACAAAGGCTGCCCCAGCTAGTAAGGGCTGCCTTCAATGCACTTACACACAGGATTCACATAAATGTAGTCACAGACACCCAAATCCCACCCCATTTCTCTGGCTGGTAGAGGCAGAAGTCCACAAGTGAAGGCACATACAGCAATCTCTAGGTTCAAAAATACTTTCATAGTTCACTTGACAACTTGCCATGGCTCCTCCATCTGTCCAGCACTCCTGCCTGAGTTCCAGGCCCTCATACCCACTTCACAGGTTATCTTCTAGTCAGCTGGGCTAGCTTGGAAGTTTCCAGCAAACACCCAGCACTCAGATGCACTTGTCCCTCATACACAACAACAACACACTTCCGAGTCCCTCTGGGAGTACTCACCACTTGCTTCATACCCCAGCCCAGACCCAAGACCCATGCTACTCATCAGCTAATCCAGTTTAAAGTTTGTTAGTGAATACACATGCTCACGCCATGCACAACTGATAGTGGAAGATACAGTCAGCCCCCAGCAGCCAGCACTAGGCACAAGGGTTGTGCTCCAGTCCAGCTCCAGCTACCAGTGCAGTCTTCACTTACCTCACTCACACCAGTATCTGACTGGGGAACACAACTCCTGCACAAGGAGCTGGGAGTAAAATACCTCATTCACTCCAGTCTGACACCACTAGCTGGGAGTACTTATATCCCTTATCTGAGTCCAGTATCTGGCACCCAGTGCACTCACATTGATACCCCTGGGAGCCAGCATTTTAGCCTCAGAGTCCTTAGAGCACTCTCTAGGTCTAGAGTGGACCCAACTACTGAACCTCACCCGTGCCAGTTTCTAACACCATGGTCTAAGATGACTGGGTTTAATGACAGAAAGATATGAGAAGATAGGACAGACTGCAGTGATCAAATGTAGGGCATAACATCGCCTCTATTTTATATGTTACTGGTCCTCTTATGCACTATCCCCTCTCTTTGTTCCTCCTGCTCAACCTTCTCCTTGCATATTCTCCTTGAATTTTCAGAGTTTTGGCACCCTCCCAGCCTGTGTCTCCTTAGTTCACAATTTTGTCATTTGCAAGGTTCATCCTTCCTGAAAGCAGTGCCCACAGCTTGTTGGTCCACCAATTAGTGTGGAGGATTGTTTCTTGTGACTGTTTCCCACCTTAGAAGTCCTCCACCAGCTAACTCTTTTGGAATAAATATTTCCACATTATCTCATGCTTTTATAAATTAGTGTGACTGAACAGACTTGGTTACCGTCACTACCTCCCTTTCTTATCACCCCTTGTGTTATTGAAAAGGAGACCTTGACCCTCCTTGCCTGAGGGTAGGGAGGCCCTGCAGAGGGACCTAGATAAGCTGGATCACTGGGCTGAGGTGAATGGGATGAGGTTTAACAAGGCCAAGTGCCGGGTCCTGCACTTTGGCCACAATAACCCCATGCAGCGCTACAGGCTTGGGGATGAGTGGTTGGATGACTGTGAAGAGGAAACGGACCTGGGGGTGTTGGTTGATGCTCAGCTGAACATGAGCTGACAGTGTGCCCAGGTGGCCAAGAGGGCCAATGGCATCCTGGCCTGCATTAGAAATACTGTGGCCAGCAGGAGCAGGGAGGTAATCGTCCCCCTGTACTCAGCTCTAGTGAGGCCGCACCTCGAGTACGGTGTTCAGTTTTGGGCCCCTCACTACAAGAAAGACATTGAGGCCCTGGAACGAGTCCAGAGAAGGGCAACGAAACTGGTGAGGGGTCTGGAGCACGAGCCTTATGAGGAGCGGCTAAGAGAGCTGGGATTGTTTAGTCTGGAGAAGAGGAGGCTCAGGGGAGACCTCATTGCACTTTACAACTACCTGAAGGGAGGTTGTGATGAAAAAGGGTCTAGCCTCTTCTCCTAGGCAAATAATAGGACCCGAGGAAATGGCCAGAAGTTGTACCAAAGGAGGTTGGACATTAGGAGAAACTTTTTCTCTCAGAGGGTGGTCAGGCACTGGAATGGCCTGCCCAGGGAAGTGGTGGAGTCGCCATCCCTGGCAGTGTTCAAGAGGCGCCTGGAAGAGGAGCTATGAGATATGGTTTAGTAGCTTGTGGTACTAATAGGAATGGGAAGGCGGTTGGACTAGATGATCTTGCAGGTCGTTTCTAACCTTGTGATTCTGTGATTCTGTGATTCTGTGAAATACTCTTACGATAAAAAATAATTCTTTTAATATCCATAATTGCTTAAAAAAAAAGAAAAATTCTACAGGAAAAATTTATTCTAGGATTTTTTAACTTAGCAATCAGACACCTTTGTATGCAGTTACTGTTGTTCTCTATGCCTTTTCCCAGTGACTTCACTGATAAATATAGTCTGTACTTGTCCACTAGTCAAACTAAAAGTCATTAAGTTTGATGTAATTTTTTATGTTATATACTGTTTCTGATGCCTACTCATGATGTCATATATCGATTACCTTGCAGGATTTGGAGAAAATTGTTATGAAGAAACAGCATCAGAACACAAGGGACTTTCAAGAAGAAAAGAAACATTGCAAAAGCAAATAATCCATTTCTAGAACAAAACCTTGAAGAAATTATTCAAAATCGATTCACTCTCAAGTAAAAACTGTTCCTTATATCACCAAGGTCAAGATTATGTTAATTATTTGATGTATGTTTTCTAGTCACATACATAATTCCAACAGCTGTTATGGCTTATAAGGTACCTTAGGAGACAGGTTTTAAAGTAAAGCAAGTAGAAATGATAAATACATTCAGTGCCATAATAGCTGAGGAGGCTGTACAAATACACTACCTAGGCATGAGGAATCACAGGTAATGTAGCGTAATGTAGGAGGGCTGCACTCTGGTACTGAATCTACAGTTACAGTAGAAGCTCATATCTAACCAACATACTGGGCATAGAAAGCTCCCATAGGAACTGTTTAGCCATTTGTTTTCTATAGACTGTGTTAACCTTTGACTTAGTCTGAAGGATCCTCTGTAGATTTACAACTTCGTCCTCTGTAGATTTACAACTTCGTCCTCTGTAGCAAGTGACCTACAAGATAACAGAAGAACTGTTAATAATATCTGTTCAGCAGTGTGAATATCATTTCAGTCTTCTTGCAACTATACCTTCCAGGTACATGCAGCAATGTTCGATTAAAAAAAAAAAAAAAAAAAAAAAAAAA
>JACDJE010000826.1:281212-331685 GCA_016647715.1 Pavo muticus | reverse complement strand
CCCTCGTCCTGTCTCCACACACTGCTGAAAAGAGTCTGGCCTCGCCACTTTGCCCCCCACACCTTAGATATTTATAGACCTGGATCAGGTCCCCTCTCAGTCTTCTTTTCTCAAGGCTAAGCAGACCCAGTTCACTTAGCCTTTCTTCACAGGGGAGATGCTGCAGGCCCTTCACCATTTCTGTGGCCCTTCGCTGGACTCTTTCCAAGAGATCCCTGTCTTTTTTGTACTGGGGAGCCCAAAACTGGACACAGTACTCCAGATGAGGCCTTGTCCCTCTCCAATTTATAGGAGAGAGATGAGGTTCTTTTATATATATGTATACCCAGCATGAGATTAAGAAACAACAGTTCAAATGTTGGTCCAACCAGTTTATTACAAATCTTAATCAGGGAGATGGGGAAGGGAAGAAGGGCGATAGAAAAGATAGGAAATAAATAGAAGCAAGGAGTCCTTATAGGAAGCAAGAGGGAGGTAGTCACCACCATGGATCCAGCGTGGTTCGTAGTTCAGTCATTGATCTTCAGTAGTGGTGGGTCGTCAGGCATTGTTGTTCCGTTGATGACAACGACAACAACGACGATGATGACGACTTTTGGATGGTAGTACAAACTTATTTATAAGTCCAAAGTGGTCGAGTCAGCTCTCTTTGGAGTGACAGCTCAAAACCAAAGTGGTTGAGTCAGCTCTCCTTGGAGTGACAGCTCCTGGCTCTGGGATCTCAGATAACAGGGAGCAGCGATGCCCATCTGCATCCTGTGTCTCGCAGGACACAATGGTATCATTCCCCAGTTTTCCCATACCAAGCTGGAGCTATTTAGTCACAGGCCAGATCTTCCACCAGTGACCACTCCTGAGCACTCTCTTCTGGAGGCAAACAGCTCTGGAGGAAGTTGTCCACAAAGAGATGTTGATTTCACACAGTAGCACCCATCACTTGCCTTCTCAATAAATCAGTTAGGGTCTTATCACAAGAAACACCTCAGGAAGCAAGCTTTGAGCCAGGAAGCAAAGAAGGATTCTCACAGGCCTTACCAGGGCAGAGTAGAGGAGGAGGATCACCTCCCTCGACCTGCTGGCCACACTCTTTTTAATGCACCCCAGAATGCCATTGGCCTTTTTGGCCACAAGAGCACACTGCTGGCTCATGGCCAACCTGTCGTCCACCAGGACACCCAGATCCCTCTCTGCAGAGCTCCTCTCCAGCGGCTCATCCCCCAACCTGTACTGGTGCATGCAATTATTCCTCCCTAGGTGCAAAACTCTACACTTGCTTTTGTTAAACCTCATCTGGTTTCTTACTGCCCAGCTCTCCAGCCTGTCCAGGTCTCTCTGAATGGCAGCACAGCCTTCAGGCACGTCAGCCAATCCTCCCAACTTCGTATCATCAGCAAACTTGCTGAGGGTGGCCACTATCCCTTCATTAAGGTAATTGAAGATGTTGAACAAGACCAGACCCAGCACCGACCCCTGAGGAACACCGCTAGTTACAGGTCTTCAACCAGACTCTCCACTGCCAGCGACGACCCTCTGTGCTCTGCCAGTCAGCCAGTTCTCAACCTACCTCACTGTCCACTCATCTATCCCACACTTCCTCAGCTTTGTTATAAGGATGTCATGGGAGACAGTATCAAACGCCTTGCTGAAATCAAGGTAGACTACATCCACTGCTCTCCCCCCATCCACCCAGCCAGTGACAACATCATAGAAGGCTACCAAGTTGGTCAAGCATGACCTCCCCCCGGTGAACCCATGCTGGCTACTCCTGATAACCTCCTTTTCTTCCAATTGTCTGGANTAATAATAATAAACTAATCTAAGGGATGGTCCAAGCACATCTTGAATAGCATTTTGTAAAATCAGAAAAAAGAAAATCTGTGTACCATGTTTTTGGGGCACCACTTTCCATGTTGTATACTGTGGTTGTATTTTATGATCTCTTGAACATTGCAGCAGTGAAAAACAGTCTCTCTTGTGATATTATTTTAAAGTAAAAAAGAAAGTGAATTTTATGTGATAATCTGACAAATGTCTTTTGCAGTTGCCAACTTAATGTCACTTAATGCAGGATATGTAGATTTTCATGTTTAAACTATCAGTTTGATAATGTAGGATTGAAAAAACGCACAAAGATTAAAAAAAATCTTTAGGATCAATCCCTCCTGGCTTTATTGAAAGAGTTACCAAAGTGACACAGTGTCTTAATAGAGATTCAGATTTATTAGGGTTGAAATCTCTATTCTATTTTATTTAATTAGCTCAGTCTGCTGAGAGAATCCAGTGGCAGAGAAGCCTCCCTCTCTGCAACAGAACCCAAATAACCATGTTCTATAACAGTGAGGTAAAAGAAAATTATTAGAAAGTAGTTTTCTTAAAACTCATGTAGACTGAAAAAAAAACAAACAAAAAAAAACAAACAAAAAAACCCAAAAACAAGTTAAACACATGGATCAGTATGTTTCACATATTCTTTATACATATTCCTTCTACATTCAAAATAATAAAAATTATATAAAAGTATTGTGGTTTTGTGATTTTTGTTATTGGTATTCCACATCATAACATCATGTAAAGCACTGGGAGTTGGGAAGTTGATGCTCTGGTTCCGTGGACTGCTGGTTTCTGGATGCCTGGTTCTTGGAGACGGAGGGAGGATCTACCTATCCCAAAGGACTTTGTGCTCAGATGGAAAAGATGGTGTCTTTGAAGTTTTATTTTCAACATCCTAACTTTGGTACCAATTGTCTACTTGAAGATGTGTTCAAAAATGAAGGAATTAAAAACTGAAATAGGAATTAAGATGATAAAAAAACTGGCTTTAAATTAATTATGTGTTCAAATAATGTGATTAACTTTAGCTATAGAATAAAAATTTTAAAAATAATGCAAAGGTTAGTTATATCCAATCAAGTAAGGTAAACCTTTTAGCATGTATTTGGTCTGTCTAATGCAGCACCAACAAAGAAATATGAAGGAAATTTCAAACAAAACAGTCCAAGAAGTAGAAGTAGCTACAGAGTTTCTGCCTCTGAATGTTATTTCTCTACTACTCTGTGTGGATATCCAGCTTGTTCAAAAATACTTTATGTATTCCAAATATACTATATTACATGGAGGAAACAAGCCCTTAAAGTTTCCATTCATTTCTGAAGTAATATTCTAAAACAAGTACATATAAGTACATATTTACATATATTTAAATGTAATAATTGAGAACTTGCACATTGATTTTAATAACTTATGTGTATTTTTCTATGTGTCCTTAGGATTATAGCTTTAAATTGAAATTTAACAAAATATTTATTGAACTTTTCCATAAAAATTTTGCTTAAAATGAATCACTCCATCAAAGAAAATCTATAGTCTTTGAATAGACAAAAAGTTTTTTTTTCCTAAGTATGTATTCTCTAGGGTTGATGCTCTGAAATCTTGTATAGCTCTTTTATTACAAATATCAGGACATCAAAATTCTCATACTAAGTTTAAGTGTCTGGAATATGTCTAGTGAGTAAGATCAGCAATGAATCTCTCATTGACTTTTTTCTTTTTTTTTTTTTACGGTTTTTCCCACTTCTCCTTTTCTATTCGGTTCATTTCTTATTTATTTTTTTACAGTTGACAAAATATTGTTTTCAGAGATTGTAAACAATATGACTGCTAAGTTACATAATAAACGTAGAATAAAAGTGCTTTAATCCTTCCATTTTATTTTTCTTGCTATCACAAAGATGTGTCAATAGCTCTGTGAAAAAGAGACTAGATGGTACAACAGTCTCCAGCCATGACTCTGAATTAGTACTACTTTAATGTTTTAATTTTTTCTGAATGAAATGCTTCAGTTCAATATTATGATTCACTTTATTATTTTCCTTTTCTTTTTCATTCAAAGAAAAACATTATTCTAAAATATTTGAATATCAGCTTTAAGAATAGCTAGTTAAAGACAGTAGTAATAATTAAGGCTAATAGGTTGGAAAATTTCATTATTTTAGCATAAGGGTAGTCTAAAAGATTGGTAGAAAATAAATGCTAGGACAAGGACACAGTGCCAGCAGAGGTCTTTACTGACTAATATTACTTCTATTGTATTAAGATGAAAAACTATGGTTATAAGGTAGTCATACTATTTTCTTATTAGAACATATGTCCCGATTTCAGCTGGAATAGAGTTTATTTTTTTCACAGTGTCTGATATACTGCTATGTTTTGACTTTGAGAGAAAAACAATGTTGACAACACACTGATGTTTTAACTGTTATTGAGTAGCACTGTACAAAGCCAGGGATATTTCAGTTTTTCAGTGTCTCATATGATCCTGACAGTGAGGGTAGCTGTGGAGGCACAGGGAGCTGGAAGGGAGCAGAACCAGGACAGTTGATCTAAACTGGCCAAAGGGATATTCCATACCATATGACATCATAAAAAAAAACTTTAAAAATTTTGGAGAGCTGGCCAGGGCAGCAGTTGCTCTTCAGAGACTGGCTGGACATCTGTGGATGATCACAGAATCACAGAATCACAGAATCATGGGGGTTGGAAGGGACCTCCAGAGATCATCGAGTCCAACCCCCCTGCCAAAGAAGGTTCCCTACACCAGGTCGCACAGGTGGGCATCCAGGCAGGTCTTGAATATCTCCAGAGAAGGAGACTCCACAACCTCCCTGGGCAGCCTGTTCCAGCACTCCATCACCCTCACTGTAAAGAAGTTCTTGCGCACATTTCTGCGGAAGTTCCTATGCTCCAGTTTCTGGCCGTTTCCCCTCGTCCTGTCTCCACACACTGCTGAAAAGAGTCTGGCCTCGCCACTTTGCCCCCCACACCTTAGATATTTATAGACCTGGATCAGGTCCCCTCTCAGTCTTCTTTTCTCAAGGCTAAGCAGACCCAGTTCACTTAGCCTTTCTTCACAGGGGAGATGCTGCAGGCCCTTCACCATTTCTGTGGCCCTTCGCTGGACTCTTTCCAAGAGATCCCTGTCTTTTTTGTACTGGGGAGCCCAAAACTGGACACAGTACTCCAGATGAGGCCTTGTCCCTCTCCAATTTATAGGAGAGAGATGAGGTTCTTTTATATATATGTATACCCAGCATGAGATTAAGAAACAACAGTTCAAATGTTGGTCCAACCAGTTTATTACAAATCTTAATCAGGGAGATGGGGAAGGGAAGAAGGGCGATAGAAAAGATAGGAAATAAATAGAAGCAAGGAGTCCTTATAGGAAGCAAGAGGGAGGTAGTCACCACCATGGATCCAGCGTGGTTCGTAGTTCAGTCATTGATCTTCAGTAGTGGTGGGTCGTCAGGCATTGTTGTTCCGTTGATGACAACGACAACAACGACGATGATGACGACTTTTGGATGGTAGTACAAACTTATTTATAAGTCCAAAGTGGTCGAGTCAGCTCTCTTTGGAGTGACAGCTCAAAACCAAAGTGGTTGAGTCAGCTCTCCTTGGAGTGACAGCTCCTGGCTCTGGGATCTCAGATAACAGGGAGCAGCGATGCCCATCTGCATCCTGTGTCTCGCAGGACACAATGGTATCATTCCCCAGTTTTCCCATACCAAGCTGGAGCTATTTAGTCACAGGCCAGATCTTCCACCAGTGACCACTCCTGAGCACTCTCTTCTGGAGGCAAACAGCTCTGGAGGAAGTTGTCCACAAAGAGATGTTGATTTCACACAGTAGCACCCATCACTTGCCTTCTCAATAAATCAGTTAGGGTCTTATCACAAGAAACACCTCAGGAAGCAAGCTTTGAGCCAGGAAGCAAAGAAGGATTCTCACAGGCCTTACCAGGGCAGAGTAGAGGAGGAGGATCACCTCCCTCGACCTGCTGGCCACACTCTTTTTAATGCACCCCAGAATGCCATTGGCCTTTTTGGCCACAAGGGCACACTGCTGGCTCATGGCCAACCTGTCGTCCACCAGGACACCCAGGTCCCTCTCTGCAGAGCTCCTCTCCAGCAGGTCATCCCCCAACCTGTACCGCTGCATGCAATTATTCCTCCCTAGGTGCAAGACTCTACACTTGCTTTTGTTAAACCTCATCTGGTTTCTTACCGCCCAGCTCTCCAGCCTGTCCAGGTCTCGCTGAATGGCAGCACAGCCTTCAGGCGTGTCAGCCAATCCTCCCAACTTCGTATCATCAGCAAACTTGCTGAGGGTGGCCACTATCCCCTCATCAAGGTCATTGATGAAGATGTTGAACAAGACCGGACCCAGCACCGACCCCTGAGGAACACCGCTAGTTACAGGTCTCCAACCAGACTCTGCACCGCCAACGACGACCCTCTGTGCTCTGCCAGTCAGCCAGTTCTCAACCCACCTCACTGTCCACTCATCTATCCCACACTTCCTCAGCTTTGTTATAAGGATGTCGTGGGAGACAGTATCAAACGCCTTGCTGAAATCAAGGTAGACTACATCCACTGCTCTCCCCCCATCCACCCAGCCAGTGACAACATCATAGAAGGCTACCAAGTTGGTCAAGCATGACCTCCCCCTGGTGAACCCATGCTGGCTACTCCTGATAACCTCCTTTTCTTCCAATTGTCTGGAGATGGCATCCAGCACAAGCTGTTCCATCACCTTTCCAGGGA
Source organism: Pavo muticus (assembly GCA_016647715.1). Lineage (NCBI taxonomy): Eukaryota > Metazoa > Chordata > Aves > Galliformes > Phasianidae > Pavo > Pavo muticus. The sequence goes on along the minus strand of JACDJE010000826.1, from coordinate 325,086 downwards.
CAGAGGTGAGGCTGACTGGCCTGTAATTACCTGGATCTTCCTTCTTGCCCTTTTTGAAGACCGGAGTGACATTGGCTATCCTCTAGTCTTCAGACACCTCTCCCATTCTCCAAGACCTCTCAAAGATGATGGAGAGCGGTTCAGCAATCACCTCCGCCAGCTCCCTCAGCACCCGTGGATGCACCCCATCAGGTCCCATGGATTTATGAACATTGGTGTTGCCTAGGTGCTCTCGGACCGCCTCTTCCCTGACTAAAGAGAAGTCTTCCATTCCCCAGACCCTCTCACTAACCTCCAGGGTCTGGGATTCCTGAAGGAGAGCTTTTTCACTGAAGACAGAAGCAAAGAAAGAGTTCATTATCTCCGCCTTCTCAGCATCCCCCATTACCAGAACACCCCCCTCACTTAGCAGGGGACCCATATTCTCCCTAGTCTTCCTTTTACTGTTAACATACTTAAAAAAGCCTTTTTTATTATCCTTTATCTCCTTTGCCAGGTTCAATTCCAGGTGGGCTTTAGCCTTCCTCGTCGCATCCCTGCAGGCCCTGACAACATTTCTATATTCTTCCCAAGTGGTCACACCCTTTTTCCACATTTCACGGACCTCCTTCTTCCCTTTGAGTTTGTGCATGAGCTCCTTACTCATCCACACAGGTCTCCTGCCACCCTTTCCCAATTTCTTGCTCACAGGGACGCACTGATGCTGAGCTTGGAAGAAGAGTTGTTTAAATGCCGACCAGCTCTCACAGACCCCCTAATGATGAGCAATTGCTTGTGCATCCATTGTTTTGTGTACATATAGACTCTTAAAAAAATATGTAAAATATATTTTATACATCTGTTATTACTTTTCTCTTCCATTTCTGTCTTAATAAATAGTTTTTTTATCTCAACTCATGAGTTCTACACTGTTTTTTATTTTTCTTGATTCCCTCCCTCATCCCACTGGGGGGAGAGGGTAATCGAGCAAGTGTATGGTGCTTAGATATCTTCACTGTTAAATCACAGCAACACGGTAGCTAGTTTTTGAACATGGCAAGATATCTGTTGTTGTGGAGGGCAAACTTACGAATCATTATCATTAACCTTAAACCTATCTTAAAGTAAATAAATATAAATAACCAGTGTCATTAACAGAGAAAGCCACCTCAAGTAGATGAAATGTTCTCCAAAACATCCCATTCCACACATCTTCACTGCAATGTCGAATCACAAACTTAACAAAAGATTTAAATAAAATAAAGGAATAAAATAAAATAAAAAATAGCATAGTATATCTGAGTGTACCATGATGATATTTCTGACAGCATAAATCTGATCTAAGGCAAAATCTAATTATATTTAGATCATTCTGAAAATAATGCCTCCTTTTTATTTCTATGGAAGCTACAATGGATATGAAGAGCACAATAACACTATTTAAGAGAGCAGATTCTCAGCTACAAAACACTATTTTTCAGCATACCACTAATAGCTATACATTTTCATCAACAATGAACAAAAGCCTGTATGACACATTTGTAAAAATCTGCCCCAGCAGAGGTGACCCACTGTCACTGCCACCACTGCTGAAATTCACCTCGTATCAGCTCATTGTGCTGTCATCCTTTGTTCAGTCTCCTTAAATGTGCAGCAGGTGTCAATGAATGTCAGTGAGTGCAATTTTTTCCACATGAAGGAGTTCAATTACATGTGTTAGACTTCATTTGGTCTGACTGCCTCTCTGCTGTCATCTGTCATGCGGCAACAAAATGTAATGGAGTGTTGGGGATGGAATGTTCAACCTCTACTGCATATCATCAAACATCCACTTCTGATGTTGTGGGCCAATGTAACAAAATAGGAGGCATTACTTTCAGAGCTATCCTTGTGTGTTGTTTCACATGTAGTTCTTTTTTTCTCCTGAGTAAAACTCTAGAATCTGGACACGCTCTCCATGCTACAAATGCAACAGCAGTTGTCTCATCCAGCTTCTGATCCAGCTCAGAAGACTGATCTCAGTGTTCACAGTTGTTTTGTGCCTCTGATTACACCTTGCCAAAACCATAACATAACAACTCTGGTAACAGTAACCTTATTATTAACTGTGTGCATGCCATTTTGTTAGAAAGAAGAAAAAACTGTTTCAGTTTTCTTTACTCTTCACTTACAAATAAGTGAATTTCACTGAGCTATATTTCACCAAAAATAACCTAGGAATTAAAGATTATTTTTTCATTCAGGCTTCATATGAAGCTGGAGTGGTCCTTACTATGTGATATTTTCCAAATGCATTCTTTTTCTGGTTTCTAATAGGCCTTGTAATTGCTCTAGATAAGTTTTAATTTTAACGCATTTAGTATGGAACCAAATATGATATAAGTAAATGTAGCTATATCCCTTCCAGTGAAGAAGCTTCATGAATTCCGGATATCTGCAACACTTGGGTTGCAGTTTAGAATGATGTAAGTAGCATATCTTTCTTAATATAATGTAATTAATTAATTCTTTGGCTCTGTAAGTCAGATTCCATGTTATATGCTTAACTATTAACTGTTCTTAAAATCTACCTATACCTCTATTATGTGCATTTATTTATATAATGATCTATTAAAGTTTTTGCTTGTTTGTTTGTTTGTTTTTTGGTTGATTCTCTTTTTAAAATCTTTTTAAAATAATTATTATTATATTCCTCTTTACTTTTTGAAATTTTAATTCATACTTCCTGACCACCTAATACGCTGTTAATGATACAGCATATTGTAACTTTTCACTCTGATTCACTGAGTTCAGCATCCTCAGCTGGTTGTGCCAGATGGGTTTTGTCTGAGCTATTACCCAAGTATTATATGTCACAGAAAATCAATACAGATGTATGAATTTGAAATAAAATGATAATGCATAGTAACAGCATTTGATTTCCTTGAGGAATAATTCCATCAAAAGAATTGAAATTTAGAAGTAATAGCTTATATGTTGCATTTTTTTTTTTTTTGAAATGCTATTGAAAAACTAAAACCAATAGATTTTCATCCCACACAACATAAAATTTGAGTTATCCATCCAATCAATAAGGTATTTGGTGCCTGACTTGAAGTACTTCTTTTTTCTTGTGATTGGAAGTTCTCCTGAAGATGATGTGCACGCTCTGTGAATATCAATATAATTATTTATTGTTCAGAAATCCTGTGTACTAAACGTAATCCTACCATACTCACCTCAGGAAAAAAAAAAAATCACAATATGACGAAATCATTTGAATTCAATAGACAACAAAAATGACAACGTGTTATAAGGAAAACTCTAATAGCTCTTGATCAATTGAATGTTATAAGAACTTTTATTTGACTGGGAAAAAGATAAAAGAGTGAACTTTGCCACAGAAACATTTAAAGAGTGAAGATACTAAGAAAAATGATGTCTCCTACATAGATTTTCCAAATGTCAATCCTCTTTTCTGTTTTTTATTTTAAACATTATATTTAACATGGATGCATCTCTACAATGATTTTTGTTTTCTTTTTCTTGATTTGAAGTATCACAGGCAGGTGTTAGTTGAGCCAAAACTACAATAGGATAGTAAAACTGACCTCACTGTTGCATTCATGCTATGGCATGGAAGGATTTAAAAAAAAAAAAATCACCCTCTACCATAGAATTACAATCTTAGCCAAGAGCTAGATCACATTATAGTAAGCTGAGGCTGACAAAACAATGAACAGAAGAACAAAAACTGAGCAGCCTTGATATGTATAATGGATCAACAAGAGACAAGAGAATGTTGTTTTTGGCTAGGCTTCACTGTGCTAATTTACTGGATTCACAGCCATGATGGGTCTTTGTTAATGGTGTGTGTCTGCATGTGCACACATGCGTACATGCCTGTGAACACAAAGTTTTTCCTGACATAGACTTTCCATTGTTTGGTCTAGTCAATATTTTGATCTTGAGAGTGCCACATTGTGTGGTGTTTCTTTTCATTCTGTGACATCTTCTGAATGCCACTGTACTATAATTATTTTCTATGGGGGAAAAAAAAAACAAACCTGATAGCATATAGCAGGGGGGTTGAAACTAGAAGATCATTGTGGTCTTTTTCAACCCAGGCCACTCTATGATTCTATGATTCTATGATTCTATGGCAAATGCAATATACTTTCCTGGCTATGCTGACACAAATGATTGGTTTTTAACTGTGATTAAGAAAGGAGTCAGCACTGCATTTGCTTCCCATTAACATCACATGAAACTTATTTTTCAATCATTTATAACTTTCTTTATGGACTGTTTGCATCCTTGCACTTCCACATGAGTTTAGATATATACATTTTTATATTTATTTTTTGATAGCATTCAAGAATTCAAGGAAATTCAGGAATCCATAACATCTAGAAAAATACATTTCATGTGTAAGATGAGAGATGGGGTTAGAACTAATAGTTATTTTGCAATGGAAAACAAACAAAAAAAAGAGTTAGTGACATAGTATCTTGCCTTATTTGGGTATAGCCATCACAATGCACTGTTTAACAAATCACAGAATTTTTGTCTGGTATTAGTATCTTCTACTTTTTTTTATTATTATTTATTTATTTATTTTTCCTTAAAAAAGAGTCAAAACATCTTAAGCTAGTAAATCTTGTCTCTTCCTTTAGATGCTAGAGTCTCCATCAGAAGGTAAGTCACCAAACATATATTAAGATGGTATACACAGGTCAAATGGATTTCTCATCCTATGACACTCTTCTGTTAAAAATGGAGTTAAAGATGAATAACATAGACTAACTATTAAAATTCTACATGCATATAGTACAATTGATGACTCCCACATTTATACTCTACTATAGTTTGCTATTATTACAAGTCTGCAGTCATTCTCATCTCTAGTTTATTATGATTTTAGTAGGAAAACAAAAACAAACAAAAAACCCTCCCTAAATAGAAAAGGTGATGTCTTGATTGTAAAATCATTATATAGAAATCAAAACAAGTCCAATTTGAAGTCTATTTTATTTTTGTTATAAACTTCCTTTCAAGCACTTTGTGTATATACAGTTTTAATTTCCATGTACCAGGTCATATTTTGGAGTCCTGAAGTTATAATTTTCTTTTATCTTTTACGCTCTCATTTTGCATTCTTAACCTCTATAGACTTTCACTTTAGATTTCTCTTTATTGTGAGTGACATTGATTCTACTGTCCTTTAAATTACTTGACTTGAATTCTGCTTGATTCTAGAGATTTGCTGCTTTTGAATCTCCCCAATTAACTTAATCCTATTACCAAACAGATCCTGCAGTCATCCGGATAAAGTATTCTTACTGTCAGTGCCAAATAGAAAGCTGTGAGTGTCCTCGATTGTATATATACTTGGGAGCACTGATTAAATATGCTGATTATTACTTTATGTTCTTTTTGACATCATCCTTCTGTTTGATGTTGCTTAAAGCTTTTCCCATTCAGTTTTTATTTTTGATTTGGTTTGGTTTGTGACAGTGGTGATGCTAGCACACATTAACAGGTTTAGAACTCTCGTGCCATATCTTTTAGTGAATATCTGCTTATATATATATATATATTTTTTTTTTTTCTCATGTTTTCCGCTTTTTTTCTCCCTCTGGTCTTCCTCCTTTGGGATTTCTTCTAAATTCATAGCATTTCTTCTTCATTTCTTCCTTCCTGCATGATACAACTTCAGGAGTAAGTGAACAGCACAATTCATTGCTATATACATTCATACAGTCAAGTTATAGGAGAAAACTGCATGGAAGAGAGGCCTTGTTGATTATTTTGTAGGGGATGAAAAGTCAAACTGAAATTTGGATTTTGCTTGTTTAAAATAGGCTGCTAAGCAAATTAAAATGAACAAGTAAAAATACATGGTAATAGAAGCAAAGGGAGAAAGTCATATGAAGTCCAATAAAATCAATTTTTTTGTAATCTAGAAACCACTGAAGTTCTGATAGAATGGTATGTTTCGTTGTTGATGTTAAGGGACCCTGTGATTGTTCGTTAAATAAAATAAAATGCAGCTGACAAATAGATTTCTTCTGACAATGCAGGGGAAATTAATTACACTAGCGAGGGAACAGTAAAACTAATGAACAAATCAAGACTAGTTCACTGTCAAGAAGTTGTGAGTAAATGTACTTTTAGAAATAAAAAAAAACAAAACGAGGTTATAATTGTGAATAAGAAACAGAAAAAAGCAATGTTTCCCTGAGAAGTTACTAAAATAATATGTCCAACAAAACACTTAGAATAATTGACTGCTATATGTATAAATGCACACGTACAATAATGCATGAAAAGAAAACGTCTTCTGTAGAAGAAATTACATATTAAATAAGAATATTACTTGTTTTTGGAAGTATATAGCTTGAGGATCTTTTACAACTAACCAATTAGCACAAACCAACCAACCAAAAAACAAACAACAAAAAAACAAGAAACAGACCAGAATAACAGTCCTGGTCAAATACCTAGACCAGGTACCTAGAGGTACCAAAAATAATACTCAATGGCAATAGTGTTTTATTATCTTCTGTGTTGGTTTTGTACTGAAGTCTGGGTTTTACCACTGTATCTCTTTGGTTTTGTCTGCCAAGCCAGTACTGCTGCTAGTTTTATCAGCTTGGAAAGTTCACCTCTGATGTACATTATTAAACAAAGTTGTTTACAATAGGAAATGGTTATAAATTAGGAAAATGCATAAGTAATAAAAGGCAGATAAAATTATACTGCAGTTTCAATCCTTATGTTGGAGGTTATTATATATAGGTTATTAACTATGAAGCACCAAACAATGAATATGGTTATTATAGTAACAAAAGACTAAAAGCTTTTTGACACAGTATAGATTGTTACCCAGAATAATGACAAATTGCTGGGATTTATAGCTTTTAGGTATTAGTAAAAACACATTTGGGAGAATATGTCATTCTGCTATCAGGAAATAATTGAATTGCAATGATTGCCAGGAATTTGACACTGGTGGTAATTTTGATTTAAAACATAGTGAAACATACTTTCCACACTGAGAAGCTAAATTGTGTGAATGGCACACAGGCAAAATGTAACGTTTGGTGGGAATGCAGTCTCAAAATCTCATAAAATAGGAATTAAAATGCCAGTAAACTAGACTGGAAATGTTCATCAGGTAAAGAACTTACAGACTTTTGGAATAGGTAACTTCATAAATAGGTACATGAAAAGAAAGCATAAGTGATTGTACAAAAACAGCATAATTAGAATTGTTAACTGCAATTTTAAGTGCTGTAGGTGATTTTACTTTGATGCTAATACAGTGGTGACAAAAAGAATAAAATATCATCAAAAAGTCTCTGACAGGCCAATTATTTGTTTATGTAAAGATCATGGAGAACACAATTTAATCTAATCTATCAAGGGAATTACAGATTGATGATTTGCTCTTATGCAAAAACAGTATTTTTTAAGTCTTGAAGTATACCCTTTAATATTTTACTGTAGGTAAAAAAATGATGTCTTATTATTTTAAATTACATCTCTTAACCAGGAATAAAATAAAAGATAGACAAGTCTGTTAAATATAAACAGAATGATATATACGGTTTAGAGGGGTGAATTCTAAAAAATAAATAGTAGAATTCTTTTTTTTTTTTAAGTCAGTTTTGATTCTACAGTAATGAGTAAAAAATTATACTGCTATGCAATTCTAAAAAATGATAAATGATCCATTCTAATGTATTTCTTTTTAACTAGTCTACTCTACCAACGGGTGTTGATTGATTTCTATTTTATACTCTTCTCTCCCAGGACATTAGGACAGGGAGAGAACAAAGTCAGTGACTTACTTCTTTCACAGAAATCTATGATAAGTGCATTATTCATGCAAGAATGGAATAATTCTTACATTCTCTGCCTGTCACCTTCATCATTTACCACTTTTTTTTTAGAAGACCTCATTCTATTACACAAGCACAAATATTGTAATTAACACATCTCCACCAGCAAAATGTTAAAAAAAAATTATCATCCCTTCCTCTATGCTTCCTCTATGCACACATAAAATGTGATTTTTTACACAGAAAATTATCTTTATCCTCAATGTGCAATTGTGATCAGTTTTAAAATTCAGTTTGATTTTGTGCCATAAAGAAACAGTAGAACTAGGAACTTATTTTATAAGAAGGAAAAAAAAAAAAAAAAAAAAGAAAAGAAAAAGACAATCCCACAGTATTTGGTGTTATTTTTCATTACAGCACACTGTTATAGCGTTATGGACTTAGCAGTAGAGGTTGCTAGGGACCTCTGAAGGTCCCATCCAGCTCAATCATGGATAACTACAAACAAAGCCATGTCCAGAAAGCTTTAGAACTCCAAGGAGGGAAGCTCCATAACCTCTCCAGGAAACCTGTTCCTATGCTCAGTCACTCACATGATAAAAAGTTGCTTGATGTTCAGAGGAAATCTATGTTTCAGTTCATATCCATTGCCTCTTGCCATGTCTCTTGGCACCACCAGGATCTGTCCTATTTGTACCCTTCCTTCTGATATCTCTCCCTGAGCCTCTTCTTCCCTGGGATGAACAGCCCCAGCTCTCTCAGCCTCATAGGAGTGGTGCTCCAGTCCCCTAATTATCTTGGTGTCCCCTTGCTGGACTCTGCTTTCACTGGTTTCTCTTACACTCAGGAGCCCAGAACTGGGTACAGGACTCTAGATGTGGGCTCACCAGTACTAAATAGAATGGAAGGATGACCTTCCTTGACCTGCTGGCAACACTCCTTTTAATGTCGTTCAGGACACCACTAACTTTCTTTATGGAAAAGCCATATTGCTGGCTTAAATTCGACTTGAAATCTACCCTGTACATTTTTCTGCAAACCTGTTTTATAGCTGTTTGCTTGCCTCAGTCTAACTGAATACATGTAGGTTTATTAGCAGTGAGAGTAAATTAATTTGCAACGACCAAATGTATTTTCTTAGAAATGTGCTCTTTTTCTGTCGTCAGTGATATCACGAATAAGGTGATAGCTACAATTTGGAAATCATACGGGCATTTTAAATAACAAAATCTCCATGGGAAGCTGGACAGGAAACTGGGTACTGAATGGAATGGAGCTAAGTGTAAGTTTCAAAATATTTTTCTGATATTTTTACACCAGAAAAAAATGAAGAGCCTGAATATCCCTTGCCTTCTGTTCACAAGTATGTAGGTCACTCCAAAAGTAATGCCTCCTATTTATTTCAATAGAAACTAAAATAGATACATGAGTACAATAACATTATTTGATAGAGCAAATTGTCAGCTACAAAACACTGTTTGTGAAAGTAATCATTACCACTAGCTATGTATTTTCAACAGTAATGAGCAAGAACCTGCATGTTGTGCTCACGTAGATCTGCATGGCCATTCAGAATGTACCTTGTCTTTCCTGACACTGTCACCAGTGCTGAAATGCACCACTCAGCAGATAAGGGCAGTCATAATCATGCAGTTTGTAGAGTACTTAGTCAATCTTTTCAGAATGGAGACACTTATTTTCAGTGGCATTGGATTTATTTTTCTTTCTTTCTTTTTCCCACTAGGAATTTGAACAGTATAGTGCTAAAATTACAACAAAGATCCATAGAAAATCCAGAGCAAATGGTGTCATCAGATCAGTAACTGTGTAACTAAGAACACTTTTAGATTGTTGCAAATTATGATTAGACCAGGTTAGAGCATTTTTTCACTTAGGAAGAGAAAGCAAGTATATTATAGTGTTGGAGCAGTCTCAGACCTCATATCCAGTTTACAGTGTATATGGGCAATAAATAGTCACTCAATCTACAATGAATAAAGCCTTATGAAAGTTCAATTTTTGCTGATAGACTGCAAAAATTCAGAACCATAGTATCACTGTACATAAATGGTATTAATGGATGTTAGATATATTTTAGCTAAAAAATAGCTCCCAGAACAGATAACATAATACAAAATTTCTCCACTGTCTGTCTCCTAGATTTTTCTTTTTTTTTTTTTTTTTTTTTTTTTTATTTCAGATGTATTTTTTACTGACCCTGGGTATCTGAAATGATTTATTAAACATCAAGACAATTAATAGGCTTCTACAGAAAAGAAAACAGGCATCATCACTTGTATTAAATAAATAAATAATTGACTCAATTAGCATTTGTATGAGACTGTTTTCTCTGAATATTTAACAAGCTATCTTAAACAGAACATCAGGCACACGTGAGTCTCATAATTAGGTTTCACAGGGAGATATCTGTTCTGTCTGTCTGTGAGACAGCAGGCTTGGAAAAGATTCTACCCATATATATCAACTGAATGTAAAAGTTAATTTCACTAGCTACAAATTGTGAGGGGTTTTTTATACATTTTTTCATAATTTTAAAGTAATGTCACCCAATCCTTTATTTTAAGTCCTTCTCTGCTTTTCCTTTTTTGTTTGTTTTATTTTGTTTTTTACTATTTCTCCTCCACATTTTGTCCATAATGAGCATGAAGGGAGATGTACAGGGCTCTTTTTTGCATGTTCATCAAAGCACATCAAATTCATGGTGTTCTCAATGTAACTTAGTAGTTACTTCGAAGGAATTACTATTATTATTATTTTTAGAGCTTGAAGTGTGCATGTTAAAGTGAAGAAATTGTCTAAAACTTTGCATATGCTTAAAAGAATTAGTTACTACCTTCTTCATAAAAAAAAAAAAATCTTAAAATCTTAAAGAGTATCTGATGGTATTAAAATTATTCACAAAACAAACATGTGGTAAGGATTAAAATCTTGTGATATATTTTAAATCAATGCGATTTAAAACGTTTTCTTTCTTAAACTCTGAAAATCACAATTTTTATAGAAGCATCAATTGAATTTCAAATCTAATTCAGTCAGTGCACTGATTTCAGAGCTAAAGCCATAAAATTTAGACTTGGATTTATTTTTATTTTTTTTCCCCAGGTGACTTGAAATCTCCGCCTCAGTAGATTTATACTTCCCTACTACCTTTGGAATAGGTGAGGCACTGGAACAGGTTGCGCAGAGAAGCTGTGGATGCCCAATCCCTGGAGGTTTTCAAGGACAGGTTGGGTGGGGTTCTTAGCAGCCTGATTTAGTAGGCAACAACCCAGCCCATGGCAGTGTGTTGGAACTAGAAGATATTTCAGATCTTTTCCAACCCAAGCCATTCTATGAATCTCTAATGATTCTATTATTATCTTACAAGTTTTTTTTTCTGAGTATTAATTACCTAATGTCTATGGAACATTTTAAGAGTTCAGAACATACTATGTTTTTATTTTCTGTTAATGCCATGATTTTGTTTTATAGCATGTTACCAAGCTGTATAACTTACAGTTCCACATGAAAACAAGAATTAAATGATTACCACTAAACAGGACAATTAGTGATTCAAGTAACCAGTTCCTCCCTCCAAATGATATTAAAACCCACATTACAAAAAAGTACATTAGAGTGCTTACAGTCATTGCAAAAACAAAAATAAAAAAAAATCCTTTATCAGACTCAAAGCTTTCATCTTACTTTTCAACAAACAGATGTCTATAACTGCCAAATGTCATTGCTGCTTTTGATGTTGAGATCAGTACTGTTATTTCATGACTTTAGACTCATCACAGAACTTTCTACAGACTTTGGTTTCTAAATGTAAGTATCAACCAATCTGCAATTAAGCATACGACTTCTCTGTTGCTCTGTGGCACTATATTGCTATCCTTTTTGTAGTGCTCAATACAAGTCGCATCCCAGGGTCCTAAAGAGCTGGCTGAGCTGAGTTACTGGTTGCTGAACTGCTCTCCACCATATTTGAAAAGTCATGGCAGTCAGGCAAAGCTGCCAGGGACTGGAAAAAAAAGGAAACATCACTCCCATTTACAAGAAAGGGAGGAAGGAGGATCCAGGGAACTAAAGGCTGGTGAGCCTCAACTCTGTGCCTGGGAAGATTGTGGAACAGGTCCTCCTAGAAGACATGTTAAGGGACATGAGGGATGAGGAGGTGACCTGAGACAGCCAACATGGCTTTACCAAGAGAAGGTCATGCCTGACCAATCTGGTGGCCTTCTATGATGGAGTGATGAAATCAGTGGACAAAGGCAAGGCAACCAATGTCATCTACCCGGACTTGTACAAGGCCTTTGACATGGTCCCCTCCTACATCCTTATTGCTAAATTGGAGAGAGATGGATTTAAGGAGTGGACTATTAGGTGAATAAGGAATGGGTTGGAAGGCTGTAGACAGAGGTTTGTGTTGAATGGCACCATGTACAGGTGGAGGCCAGTGACGAGCAATATCCCCCAGGGGTCTGTCCTGGGGCCAGTGTTCTTCAACCTCTTCATCAGTGACATTGATGAAGGGCTCCAGTGCACCTTCAGCAAGTTTGCTGATGACACCAAGCTAAGTGGTGTGGCTGACACATTAAAGAAAGGGAGAACATCCAGAGGGATCTTGACAAACTCGAAAGGTGAGCTCGTGTGAACCTAATGAGGTTCAACATAGCAAAGTTCAAGGTTTTGCACTTGGGTCAGAGTAATCTCAGGTACATATAAAGACTGGGAGAAGACATCCTTGAGTGTAGCCCTGCAGAGAAGGACTGGGGGATCCTGGTGGATGAAAAACTGAATGTGAGCCAGCAGTGTGCTCTTCCAGCTAGGAAGGCCAATGGTATCCTGGGCTCCATCAGAAGAGGGGTGGCCAGCAGGGACAGGGAGGTTATAGTCCCTCTCTACTCTGCCCTTGTGAGGCCCCATCTGGAGTACTGCATCAAGGTCTGGGGCCTCCGATACAGAAAAGATGTGGACCTGTTGGAGAGAGGCCAGAGGAGGGCCACAAAGATGATCGAAGGTCTGAAGCACCTCCCCTATGAAGACAGGCTGAGGGAGCTGGGCTTGTTCATCCTGGAGAAGAGAAGGCTGCAGGGTGACCTCACTGTAGCCTTCCAGTATTTAAAAGGGGATTATAAAAAGGAGGGGAGTCAACTTTTTACAAGGGTAGATAGTGATGGACAAAAGGGAATGGTTTAAAGCTCAAGGAGGGAAGTTTTGGATTAGATGTCAAGGGGAAGTTCTTTACAGAGAGAGTGGAGAGGTGCTGCAATAGGCTGCCCATAAAGGCTGTGGATGCACTGTCCCTGGAGGTTGTTCAAGGCCAGGTTGGAAGGGGCTCTGGACAACCTGATCTAGTACCAGATCTGGAGACTGGTGGTCCTGCCTGGGGCAGGTAGGTTGGAATTTAATGATCCTTGGCTTCCCTTCCAACACAAGCCATTCTATGACCCTGTGAAGTTTTCACCTACTTCAAATAAGAAAGCCATAGAATTTCCCTTCTTCTTCAGTTTAAAATATGCAAATTTCTCTTCTTGAAAATAGCACAAACATCTGGGGTTATGTTATGCTTAGGGAATTCAATATCATTTATTGCTAAAAAGAAACAGCCACTGAGCTATCTAAAGGGCAAAATGTTGTAGTTGATCCATCCTTGCTCTGCTATTATTGCTTTTTAATGAATGCCTGCCTCTAATACTTGATCTGAAAATATTTGAATAAATGGTAATTTTGCCACTAATGGCTGTAGTATGTAGATAAGTACGAGAGAGCAAAATGCTTTCTTTAAAATATAGTGCTTATATGCTATATATGCTTTCTTTAAAATATAGTGGTGGGTAAAGTCAACTCCAGAATTAGTTAGATATTCATAGAATCTTGGGCTTGATCAAATCTGAACTATCATCTAGATCCAAAACCCCTCCCATGAGAGGATTGTCAGCCGCCAAATCAGGCTGCCCAGGGCCCCACCCAACCTGGCCTTGAACACCTTCAGGAATGAGACAGCCACAGCTTCTTTGGGTACCCTCTTCCAGTGTCTCATCACATGTGTCTGTTGTTTCCAGTTCTCCCTTCTGAATTACTAGGGGGATTACACTCTCCTTGGCCTTTCTTTTCTGATTAATGTACGTGTAGAATCTCTTCTTGACTTTTACAATAATATGATCTCTAATTACAATATCTGCCTGTACCACTGTGTTTAAAGATAAGTTTATCATCGAGTAAAGGTAGTTTAGGTTCACAATTGCTTTGGAATCAATGCTGGCAACAAAGTTTTGCTGAAATTTTTTGTGTTTGAACCCTGTGCATAAAACAGGCATAAAGAAATTCACAGATGCTGTTCACTGAGATAGACCACCACTCTAGCAGTGTTGATACCAAGAGTAACTACAGGCTTGAAATAAATAAAATGATATTGATAACAGTAATATGAAGAAACAAGCAAACAGGAATTCTGTTGAAGTTTTCAAATACGTTTCATCATTCCTGGAATAAAAGCAAGGCTGAAACTCACAATGACAAAAAGGTGTGAGAGAGAAGCAGCCATTAGGGTAGTTTGTGCCTCTTATACTTAACAAAAAAGTATAAAACTGTTTCAAATCCATACATGTTGAAGCCCTGACTTTATCTTCAATATGCTTCCTTTCAGGCAATCATATTATTGCTTGACTGCTTTGGGGAAAAAGGAAGAGCGAAATAAATAGTGCTGACAGAACAGGGAAAATCTTTCCTAACAAAATGCACTGAAAAAATCAGCATGTTACTGTCAACATTCTGATTTTAAGATTTCTCAGAACAGAAAAAATGTCAGCGTGAAAAGGACAAGTGGAGATCCTATCCTACTTGAAAGAGATCTATTTCCCATGATCTATTTCATTATTGTCCTGATGATAATTTTGTTTTCCCTAATGTCCACTTTGAATCTTGAAAGTAATAATTTATGGCCACTGTCCTGCTGACATTGCTGAGAAAATTTTATTCCATCATCACTCTAACAATCCTTCAGATAACTGTGTCAGCTATTAGATGACTCTGTGGCCTCATCCTCTCTGTCAGAATAAACAAGGCCTTATTTCCATCAGACTTGTATTCTAGGTTCTTGAACATCTTGGTATCACTCCACAGAATCCATTTAAGTATCCATTTCTCTTGAACTGGGATCCTACAACTGGGCACTTTATTCCTGGTGCAGACTACCACACAAAAAATGAGGATTATAACTTCTTCAGATCTGCAAAACACAACCTTGCTAATGAACTCCAGTCTGCAGTTTGTGTTATTTGCAAAGAAAACACACTGTTGTCACATATTCAACTGGACATACTCCCAAATCATTTCCAGCAGGGCTACTGTTCAGCTACTTGCATCAGGAGCCTGTACTGAAGCACAGTGCAACAAGACTTTTGCTTGCCTCCCAAATCACACTCACAACTTTATTATTCCAGACCTTATGTTTGTCAAGATCACATTGCATTTTTTCTGAGGGAATACTGTATGCTCCAGAATTTCTTCATCTGTTAATCATAAACTCTGTTCTTTTGAATGCATCCATTTGAATGTGCCTGGACCTGTAGCATTTGAATAAGTGGATATTAACCTTTTAATGCAACAAATGGAAAAAATGTTATTTTCGGCTTCCATAATGACTGAGGATTATGGAAAAGTCCTTCTTTTTTGTTTTGTTTTGTTTTGTTTTGTTTGTTTGTTTGTTTGTTTTCCTCTATGTATTTGGATAGATATCTTTTGAAGTTAAGGTAAGGATGGGCTGAGATCTGGGGCCCTTCAGGCTGAAGAGAAGGCTCCAGTAGAACCTTACAGCAGCCTTCCAGTACCGGAAGGTGGCCTACAGGAAGGCTGGGAAGGGACTTTTTACAAGGACATGAAGCAAGAGGACAAGAGGAAATGACTCTAAACTGGAAGAGGATAAATTTAGACTAGATATTAGGAAGAAATTCTTTACTGTGAGGGTAGTGAGACTCTGGAACAGGTTGACCAGTGAGGTTGTGGATACACTCTCCCTGGAAGCACTCAAGGCCAGATTGGATGGGACTTTGAGCAACCTGGTCTAGAGGGAGGTGTCCCTGCCTATAGCATGGGGGTTGGAACTACATGATCTTAAAGGTCCCTTCCAAACCAAACCATTGTATGATTCTATGATTCTATGACGAAACATAAACAGAGTCCATTAACATTTAATTTTTCAATGAGAAATACATATATTTTGTGGGATCCTCCTAAAGACAATGAAAAATTTGCAGAAGTATGGATCAACATTCAGATCCTATATTTTACAATGTTATTTATTCTGCTATTAGAATTACATTCAAATTATATCCAGTTTAAGGACAACAAACTAACCAGCGGAAGATAAAGGATTTTTGCTGTTTAACATTGCATGCCTGAAGCATCTTTAGAGATTATACCAAAGACTCATTTTCAAAAGGCAAATATTACTTACATTCTGCTGTTGAAATTTCCCCAGGTTGTCAGTTTTCTTTACTAACTACTTAAAGCCTTTGAACAGTGCTCAGCATGAGACTTTTGGAAAGTTATATTAATACCCTCTGGAATACTGAACTCCATTTTTCCTTTTAAGACTGACTGCAAAAGTGCTTACTCTCAAAGTCCAATTGGGAGGTGTGGATTTGAGTAACTCAGAGAGTTGCAGAAAGCGTATGAGATAAAGTGGTTGTAAAATCAGTGAAAATAAAGGACAGTACATTTGTATAGAATACAAATGGAATAAATGACAATACAAAAATGTATGTGAGAGTGTTCTATTACTAAATAAGAAATGAAAGTCATTGGGTGTAGGCTTCGCAATTCAGACTATTAAATGTTCAAAGGAAACAGGGTGTTTAAATGGAAATGAGGTGACTCAGAGTCTTTGACTTGATTTAAACTTGGACTACTAAAGCTAGTAACAAAATAAGACCACATTTCAGTGTAAAGGAATATGCCAATTTGAAGCCAAGGACATTTAATATAACTTCCTGAAAGAAAAATCTATCAGACTGAGGAAAAAAAAAAAAGAAAAAAAAACCTCCCAAGGTAATAAATGACAGAAAGTCTAGCGCATGGAAAATTTTAACCGATTTTAAGCAGATCAAAACATTTGTGAATGAACAATAAGGATCAATCACAAATGGACAGGGAGGCAGACTTCTCTTTCTTTAATGTCTGAATTTACAGCAAATTAAATCAGTGCTGGGATATGGTGCCAGCACTCGGAAAAAAGCAGGCAAGGGAATCAAACTATTAACCTTGAGAAGAGAGAACAATAGAGAAAAATATGTCTTAGAAAGTTTGTAAATATAAAATTTCAACAGATGATATGTCTCAGGCTCATCATAAGAAAAAATAACAGTGAATATTCATATCAGTCATGAACAGAGATGGTTTAAATCTTTTCACAAACGTTAATGCCCTTTCACTGAAGAGCAGGGGGAATCACTAGGGAATCTGTATGATGTGAAGGAGTGGTTTAGACTAAAAAACAAACTATTTAATGGGAAAATGGAAAGTAGATCTTAAAATAAGTTTTGCAAATAACATTATCTTTTTCATGTGAAAATGTAACCTGTGGTGTACTGCTATTTAAATTTATAAATAATTCTTTTGAGGTATTCTGACATAACCATGGATTAAATCATTGCCATAAGATAAAATTAATTCTTAATATTGTTTTATTAAAAGCAGATTTAGATCCAAATATCTGTAAAAATACTTAAGGAATGGTAGAATACCAAGTTAAACAAACAAACAAACAAAAACAAACATACAAAGACTAAGCTTCACAAAATCATTTGTCTTGTTCAGGCAGAGGGACTGAAATTTCAGAATACCTAAGTTCAGAATCTTTTTTTCACTTCAGAAAAAATTTCAGATCTGCAATCTTATGTCTGTAGCTTATATGTGATGCCTGAAATAAGAAATAGGTTTAGAATATGCAGAAGATTCCCTATGGTGATCAGAGGATGTACCCAATTCATTATTTTCTTTTAATTAATTATTGATTAATAAAATTAGATAAAGTCTTTCTCAGATGTGTGTTTGTTTGTTTGTTTGTTTGTTTTAATTATCCTGATTAGTTTTTTGACCAGAGTAATTAGCATTTCATAATAGTTGTTGACATACAGCTATCACTGTCTTCCATACGTACTGGTCAACAGATTATCTTAGCTGTTTCAACAATTCCTTATAATCTAGGATATTAAAAACAAACAAACAAACAAACAAAAACTAAGTAAGCTGTTGTCTGCTACTTTAAGAAACAAAAGGTGCCAATTTGACAGAATGCATTTAATTTTTAAAATAATTTAAACAACTAATTTCTAAAAGTCAACTGCAGTGACTACAAAAGAGTATTGCTGTCAGCTTTGTTCAGGATTCAATACTTGTGCCAAGCACACAACCAACAAAGAACATATTTAAAATTTCAGCTACATGTTTTGATGTTATGCCATGGTTTGTTGCACATTTGATAGGATGAGCCACAGTCAGGTTATTAAATGTCACATGTCACAAATTTGAAGGCTTCAGAAAAACAAGTTCTGTACCTGCTTTTTTCCAAATATATAATCCATTCAAGAAAGTATTTCAAATCAGTCATAAACAGTTTATATCTCTGAGAAACAGTAGTTTTTTAAACTGTGTGGGCAGATGCTACAGAAAGCCTAAGACACTTGGAAAGGTTCATGCAGAAATGTATAACATTGAAAATGACACTGAGGAAGCTTTCTTACATGTAGTTCTGAAACTGGATTTCTAATTTCTCACTGCCAGCCCTGTTTTGTTCTCTTTCTTATTTGCAAGACAATCTATTACAATCTTTCAGGACAAAGCAAAGTTGTATTAAAACAAAAGATGTAACTGCATTAAGAAGGACAGTGGAAATTTCCTTTTTGGATTTGTCTCTTAAATGAGTCATAGTGGATGTTCGTACATCTTGGCAGTACAGAGTGACACCAAGCTATGCAATTATTAAACTATACTGTAGATGGTTATTTGAAAAGCATTGCATATATTCATATTATCAAATACAAAAAGAGCAGACCAAAAACTTAAATCTACGCTGAAGAAACATTAAGAAATCTTCTCATTTATGCACTTAAAGTTTAGAACAGCACTGTAAGAATACGTGTTCTATTGGAGCAGCAGCCTCTGTACCATGTAGTTTCCTGCTTGCTTCCCTTGGTAATGGCATCATGTATTCTAAAATTACAGAATCTTCTTCTCACAGTTGAGAAATACAGCACTTTGTTTTCAGCATGTTCAAAGTCAAAGCGGATGTGCTGTTGTTTTAAATGACAACAAAATAAAACAATCTAAACTGCTTTAATTTCTTCACTCTCTCCCTTTTGTCACTTTATCACTTTGTCAGAATTTACCAAGTACTGCACTGCAATTTTAGTGTGCATTTCAAATTCCATAATGCCGTACAGCTAAAGCCCTTCTTCCAGATTCTTTTAAGAGTGTCTGTGTTGTCTTGAGGTATATGAGAAAGTATAGCCTTTTCTTCCAGTACTATTCTAGAAACTGTACAAAGAGAATTACTAGACCAATACTCTTCAGTTTATATCCTGCAATTAAAACACATACTTGAAATTTTCTCCTGTGAGAAGACAAGTGTGTTGATTTAAATGGCCAAGGACTCTCAAGATGTACCTGAAACACTATTCACGTAATTAACCAGTTTTATTTTTGTGCTCTGCAATTATCCTGCTATAACCATGTATGAAACAGAGAATAAAGATTGGCTAAAAGACAAATTATATGTAAGCACTCTTCCACTAGTGGCAACCCACATAGACCAACAGGTGGATATTGTTCTTTGGCAGCTGAGTCTGGAAAATTCGATTAATTTTTCCACTGTATTGTGACAGGAATTTCTACCAACAGCGCTTCATGAGACCTCTCAACAACAAAGATCCACATACAGATGACATTTGTAGCAGAGTAGAACTATCTCCCTTCTCACTGAATTCTTGCTGAGGAGGGAGAATATTTGCTGAAATAAGAGGAAGGTGCAAGTACTGACCTTTCAGGTTTTTGAAAATTCTTGGCTCTTGCATGTAGTCCATTTGTATGTTCAGGAATGGAGGTACAGTAGAGAGTTTCAATACTATTAATTTGTGTCTTTAGCTTCTGCCTATATATTAAAATGAAGAAATCATCAGATAAGTTATCTATAACTGATAAGTTAAATGAGGCAAATTTTCTTCTTTGTAAACTTGTCATTTTCTGCTTTTTTATTAGGAAGTAAAGCCAAGCTACTTCTGCAGAATATGCCAACATGTATAAGATTAATGGGATTTTCAGAGAATTTCAATGACTACCACCACTTAAAAATACACTACTTCAAAACTATCACTTCAAATTCAATTATTATAATGTCAGAATTTACTATTTCTTAACTGTGTTAAAGGAGGAGACATTCTATTTGTTATTGTTTTCACTCATGTCTGATTAGTGGCATTGTATAAAGATCTTCACTGTATATGATGAACCTTCTACTCAATCCCAGTATTGGGTATAATACAAAGTTTTGAAATATGACAAAAATGTTTCTGAGTCATGAAATTACAAGCAGGAGGGAGACTGACATTTTACACTGTTTGATAGTGACAGAACAATGGGGAATGGCTTTAAACTTTAAGAGGGGAAAGTTAGGTTAGGTTAGGAATAAATTTTTTACTCAGAGGATGGTGAGGCACCGGCACATGCTGCCCTGAGAGGTTGTGGATACCCCATCTGTGGAGACATTCAAGGCCAGTTTGGATGGAGCCTTGGACAGCTTGGTCTGGTGGGTGGCAACCCTGCCTATGGCAGGGGGTTGGAATTAGATGGTCTATAAGGCTCCCTCCAGCCTAACCCATTCTGTAATTCTACAATTTTTTTTTTTCTCTTCTAGAAAACAGT
Organism: Pavo muticus; assembly: GCA_016647715.1. NCBI lineage: Eukaryota > Metazoa > Chordata > Aves > Galliformes > Phasianidae > Pavo > Pavo muticus. The sequence goes on along the minus strand of JACDJE010000826.1, from coordinate 304,357 downwards.
GAAAGTTGCTATAGGATATAATATGGAAAATGAAGAAATACTGAAATGTAATATACCAGTAATTTTCAGAGTAGATCCACAGCAGGACTTGCTAGTTCTCTATTACTGAGATATTTAACTTAATTTCCAGCACTTTATACAAGAAAAACTTAACAGTTAATTTTGAGGCTTTTGTAATAAACCAGAATTTTATTGATTTCTTAATTAAATATTTTAGAAAAATCTAAAGCAGGTTCTTTGAACATAAGAGAAATGCTTTGCAGTATATCATTTCTCCTGATGCAAATTCATTTACAAGCATATAGAAAACAAATGCTGTTCTTATGTAAGTTGTTCATAGATACCTTGTATAGACGTGTGTTATGAGGGCTGTTCTGGAGGTAATTCCTCCTATTTTGTTATGTTGGCCCACAGTATCAGAGGCACATGACAGTAGTATGACAGTAGAGGTTGAATCTTCACATCATTATGCCATTACATTTTGTTGTCATGTGACAAATGATAGCAGAGGCTACGTCTGATAAAACAGCATCTAACATGGAAGTGCATATGAAGAAAAAGCGTGTCACTGAATTCTTCCATGCAGAAAAAATTGCACCCACTGACATTCATGGACTTTTATGGAGACCAAACCGCAGATGTCAGTACAGTGAGAGAGTAGGTGGTGCATTTCAGCAGTGGCAACAGTGGTGTGAAAGGCAAGCCACGTTCCAGATGTTTGTGTAGATTTATACAAGTATGGCATGTAGGCTCTTGTTCATTGTTGATGAAAATGCCTAACTAATGGTGATAACTGTGCTCACAAATAGTGTTTTGTAGCTGAGAATTTGATTTATCAAACAGCATTATTGTGCTCTTTGTAACTGTTGTAGTTTCCACTGAAATAAATAAGAGGCATTGCTTTTGGAGAAACCTACATACTAAGTTGTAAACCAATGAACAGTTGAATTCAGTTAGGATTTTTAATATTACATAAAACAAATTATTCTTAAAAATGAAATATTACAGGTTTTAAACATTTTCATGGGATCGAATATCTCCCTCAGTATAAACACAGAAGAGTTCAGTGATCGAGTACAGAGGAAACTATGTGCTTGCTGCTGTACCTAGGAGACAGGCACACAGTGCCATAAAAGCCCTGTATGTCTTTAAATCTGTTCATGAACCTGATTTATCCACTCTTCAGTTCGCAGTGTCACCCTGTCCTTCATTACCTTGTGTCATCAACAGATTAAATACGATTATTTGGCTATGAATAAATGAGGTGTTAAACTCCTCCCACAGTGAAATACTCTGGAAAAGTTGTTGCAGAAAGTAATCCCTAATGTGACCTTAAGCTCTTCCTCCTTGTTAATTTTAATTAACTAACATGCCAATCAGATTTTCAGTGTATGTTCTTTTTCCAGCCATTATCACTTTTTGTAGATCTTTATTTTAATCTATGTATTAATACCTTTGCCCAGCTGCCTCTGTGTGTAAGTGGATGGATGTGTGCGTTTGTATCAGGTTACTCAGGCAAAACTGTGAAAGATCGACAATGCCATCTGCAGGTAGAAGACTCCTTGTCTGGAGAAACAATTGCTTTTAGATGCATGTATTACTAACTTGTACAAAAGATTGAATATTTGAGACTTATTTGAGATACTCAGAATATCCAAACTGAAATAGTAGTCTGAGTAATGTGTTGCATATTCCTAGTATTTTTGCTTTTGAACAAGGTTGTGAACAAAGCCAGGACAACATTTGTCATGATCTGTATGCTCCTCTTATTTTAAAGTGGAGCAATTAGAATACTCGAGAATGATGCACATAGTACTGTTTCTTCTTGGCTTTTGTATTTACTCTTTTCCCTTACATTTGTTATGTGCAGAATTTCAGGTATTTGGGGCAAGATATAATCTCAAAGAGAGGATAATTAGTGCAGCAGAACTGAGTGGACTACTGGTAATGTACAATTCAGAGTACTTTATCTTTGTTTCAGTTAGTATAAGCTAACCTTTTCTTTTCAGTAGAAGAATTCGCTGCAACCAGGAAGTAATTTTTGTTTAAAACTTGGCTTAGTTCCTATATAGGCTATTATGAAGCCCTATTGAGAATCTTGGTCAACAGCAAGTTTAATGAGTCAAAAGTATGCCAAGGCAGCCAGGAAGGCCAAAAATATCCCAAGGTGCATCAAGCACAGCATTGCCGGCCAGTCGAGGCAAGTGATTGATCCACCATATACTGCACTGGTGCAGCCTCACCTTGTGCATGCATAATACAAAAGGACAGAAAACTGTCAGAGAGTGTCCTAAGGAGGGCTGCCAGGGTGGTGAAAGGTCTAGAAGGGAAGACATAAGGAGGAGCAGCTGAAGTCTCTTTGTTTGTTCTGCCCAGAGAAGACTTAAAGGAGATCTCATGGTGGCCTTCAGCTTCCTCACAAGGGAAGTAGAGGAGATGTGCTGATCTCCTCTTTCTGGCGACAGCGATAGAACCTGAGAGAATGGCATGAAGCTGTGACAGGGGAGGTTGAATCTGGCTGCTATGAAAAGGTTCTTCACTAGAGAGTGATCTCTGGAACGGGCTCCCCAGGGCAGTTGTCATGACACTGAGCTTGTTAGAGTTCAACAAGTGTTTGGACAATTGTAATAACTTTGCAAACAGCATGGCAAAGCATTATTTTTGACAATATCGTCTTTCCCATCTCTTCATGACCCACTCTCCCTAGCCTTTTTTATTTAGTAAAATTAAATTATATTCTGAAGTAAGTTTTAGAATTTTTTGCATGCAAGTGGTTGCATCACTGTAATTCTGCTAGTGTTATAGGTAAAATAGTGAGTTTCATACTGCACTTCTAATAGTCATCATAGCTTATCTTTCCTCTTCCTAGTTCTGACTAAAAATAAATTAAAAAAAAAACAAAAACAAAAACAAATAAAAACCCTCCTATGGTGTAAGTTTTTCCTATGCCCCAGTGAATTAATAAAATGAAGAACTAAATGGAGAGAGAAGCTTCTTGATGTTTCTGCACTTAATAATACTTCTGCATAATAATGATTTTGGTCTTTGTTACCTTCACAAAATCACATTGTTCTGGAAAGATAAAAAGGTGTTAATATTTCCAACTCATTTGTTAAATTTGTTTAGATAAATATAGGTGAGACAGAAGGAATATTTAGGTGTTTATCAAAATTTCTTTGAGTTCATTTTCAGTTTGAAAGTGTTAATATCAGGCTTCTTGTCTCTGTGTTTAAAGCAAGTCACTGAAGAGAATTTAAAAGACTATTTCCCTTTATGTCTTGTATATTAACTCCCACCTCCCCAGCCAAGGCAGTTTCTTGTCTTCAGCATGGTATATTGTCTTCTGAGACAGTGGTATTACTAAGTAGTAATAATAATAATAATTACTCAAGTAACTTCATAAGTTACCAGTACAATAGTATGATGTTCTCTATATTGAAAATAAAACTTTAAGTTCAATATTTGGAAAAAGATTTTAGACTATCACATCAGCTGTGGCACACTCCAAAGTTTAACTTTGAAGGAGTATCTCATGTAAGGAAAAGATAACAATACTTATCCATCCTATTTCTTTTCATTTTCTTTGAACTCAGCATATTCCAGTTGGACAATAGCTTTGTCCCATTTTTGAAAAAATATTAACTCACTTTCCTACTGTTCAATAATATTTTTTTTATTAACAAGGAATTCTCATAGCAACTATTGTAATAGGAAAGACTATTCCACAGATAAATTTCAGAAATAAAGACATTATTCATTCATAATCTGACTTCAAAATTATCCTTAAATCTTAACCTCAGTTCTTATATAGTTCTCCTGGATGTATAATTCTCTGTTTGGATGGAAATTATGGAAGATCAAATAAGGCTTGGCCTCTTAACCTACTTAGCTGACAAAGAAAAGCTTTGTGCCTCACGCAGCCACTTTGCTGGCTTTTTTTTTTTTTTCCATTTTAAGAAATATATGAGTTATTATTAGTGTCATTATTATTAACTGTAGCAGTTGGACACTATCATTATTTTACAATCTTGTCATCTTTTTGTATTTATACCTATTAAACTTCATTGACTCTTCCTCTTCTCTATTTCAACTGCAGCACTCTGAAGGCAAGAACGAACCCACCTACAATTCTGGGTTAATAAGCCAGGGCTATTTCACTCAAAAAATTGCATTGCAGAAAGCCTCATTATCTTCTACATAGTAATCCTTCACACTGCCAATCTTCCTAAGTAAATCTGAAGAAGCATAATTTCTAGTCAAGTTCTTTCAAAGCAGAATTCTGTTTATTAAAAGAAATGATATCTAGTTTTTTTGTCTACTGTGTATGTAGATACAATAAACCAAGTTGGAGTGAATTGGCACTAATGAGGGTATCACTTGCTACAGAAAACATTTTTTCTGCATGCACCCAGAAGAAAATAGAAAGTCAGAACTCTTCTAGTCTTGTTTTCTATTTGCAAATAATGTCATAATTATTAAGAAATGATCTTAACCTTTCCTTATTCTTAATACTTGGTTCAGACCTGGTGAATTTGTATCATTTGCAAACTCTGCTTTTATGCTGAATAAAAATCTCTGCATAAACAGATATACCTAATTTCATTTGATATCACTTTAATCTTTGAACAAGCTGACGTGGAAAAAAAAAAAGAAAGAAAAAGAGATTATCTGAGTTTTCTGTTCTTGCTTTAACTCAGATATGAAACAGAAGACTTTGTTTCCTGCTAAATCACTTGAACAAATTTTTAGTTAACACATCAGAGCTTGGGTAGCATAGAATTTTTATGATCTAAAGGAAAGAAGGAAAGTTTATATGTGTTTCTTTTAGTCTTTTCATCCTTTTTTTATTTTGTATCTCTGATGTCATGAAATAGCTGGGGAAAGAAGGAATGCTTTTCAATAATGCTTCCTCACATGTTTTTTAGGTACTAAAAAGTAGTCATTTTCTTTTTCAGGGAAACTGCTATACACTTTGCAGTAACAAAACGTGTGAATCACAGCAGATGAAGGAGATGCTGATAGAAGCATAAATTCTGCTTGCTGCAACATTTTTTATTTTTTTTTTCTTGTAGACTGGTTTAATATCCTTGTCATCATCAAATTCTGACTCATACTGGGAAAAGCTTGGAAGAAAAATATATATGTGAGTGAATGTCAACATCTGGAGTAAAGCACAGAATAAAATGTAATTTCAAAAGGAAAAGAAAAGACACTCACTTTTGTCTATGAAGTACCAAAGAACTCTTTCATGAAATCCATACCAAACATATTAGAGCTGCAGAAGGATGAAACTTCAAGGAAACCTAATATGCTTGGACAATAATAAAGATAAAAAAAAAAAAAATTCTAGCATGTCACAGATGCATTCATTTCATTGGGAATATGCAGAATAATTATCATGTCAGTACGGTCTGGCCATTTGTCAGACTTTACTCACACACTGTCCTTAATTGTCCAGGATTTCCATGCATTAGTCTTTCAGATATCTGCTAATTAACTACATACTGATTTTTCTTAGCCTTCAAAGCCTTAGTGCTTTGCAGTACACTGTCTGTCGTCTAAAACTGTAAATGTTAGAATTTACATTCCTTATAATTAGCAGAGATGCTGGGTAATTTCCCAAAGTCAAAATCAGTTACAGATTCAACCACCAAATTAAGGTAAAAAACATGCCAAATATTAGGTGTATATTTACATTGGGTTTTTTTTCTTTCAATAAAACAAAAAAATAATAACATTAAATATAAGAGGAATTTTTAGAATACATTTAAATGCTTCATTATTCTAGATTATATAATACCTTATTTTTTTCAAGTATCTTCATTACATTCATCATACAATGATGAATTTTCAGTTCTAGTGGTAAAGATATTTTGTAGATTAATAGAAAGCTTCTTTAATATACATTTCTCAGATGTATGTCTATGAATTAATTTTACTCTCTGCTTACAGATTGTCTGGTATTTTCCTACTTGAGTATATAGACAAAGAGCTATTTTTGATACTTCTGAGGCAGTCAATTTACCTGTTGTTAAAACTAACAAGATAATCAATCTGGCAGTCTCATAGGAGTATTTTCGAACTGAGCATGAATTTTATCATTTTAAAATTAGAGGTCAAGTCTACCCTGAACTACAGCAACCACAATTGCATCAGTGAGATTATACACCCAGCAGCAGAGCTTGTAAGAATATTTGATTTTCTAAAGATCATAACCTAAATCCAGCAATGTATTTCAGAATTTTTGACATTTGGTATTATAAGTTCATCATCCTGACTTTGTAATTCCTTCTGCTGAGAGTGGAAATAGAGGGTGGATGCAGATAATTTATGTAATTTTATGTAAATGGTCCTTCTGACACACCCACTCACCTTTATTCTGACTCAAAGAGCATAGATAGTGAAAGAGAAACAGAGCATAAGCAAAGATCATATTGCTTTGTTAAAACAGCTTTGCTGAGCAGGCACCTTATATAGTGGAACTGATGTGCCGGAGATAATATACATGAGACAGGCAGTGGTGATTGCACAATGCACAGCTTGGAGTGAATAGTACATAACATACGGGTCTATCATTCCCTGTATGTATGAGCTGCTTCAGCAGTGACTAAAGATACATTTTATCCAAATAATTTAATCGTAACATACAGAATTTAATAATATATATTAACAATAACTGTGAAAAAGAGAAACTGGGAAGTAAGTATGCTCCCTATGTTGCACCATCCTGCAATCTGGATCTAACAGGAAAAAAAAAATCTTCTTGAGAAATACATATTTTAAGAGGCAACAGTTTTACAGAGAAATTCAGTGAAAGTGGTGCATTATTCTGTTTATTTTATTTATTTATTTTTTAGTTTGACTATAACATTGTATGTTGAAAGGTGATGGAGAGGATTTAAAAAAGCCTAAAAAACTTTGTGAAAATTAATCACTACAATCAATCCCCTTTGATTTCATAGAGATAGGTTCCATTTCACAGGCATGATTCCAAGAAGACCTGAAAACTTGTGTGTGACCCGTAAATGTTATCACAAACAGTATTTGAAAAATGGTCTAATCACTACAGAGTATATCAACACATTTTTCTTTGCTGTAATGAAGTGTCTTTTTCTTAGAAAGCATATGGATTTAGACTTTTATGAATTTCTATAAAATCTCAGACACATGCTAGCTTGTTTAAGTTTAAAAAAGCCTGAAATGATTCACAAGACAGTTGTCCATACTTTTTTAACAACCTATCTGCAAAGGTCATATTGTTTTTGTTATGTTATAAGGCAAATCTTTCATCTGAGAATGCATTTATTTATCTATTTATTTATTTATTTATTTATTTATTTTCCAGAGCAATGGAAGTTTTCTTTAAGCGCATATCTGAACAATCTGATGAAACTCAAAACAGATTTCTTGGTTTAATTTGGTAACAAAATGTTAATTATTAGGTAAAATATTTGGACTAAATTTATTCTTCTCTGGTAAATTAATACAGATTATTTATGTATTTATAATTTTCTGGTATAGCTATACTTGAAAGCTTATTTCAAATGCTTTAGTTTTTTGTCAAATAATTTTGCCTGCTATTTGCCTTTACTTCTGTACTACACTTTCTTTGTATTTTGTTGTTCTATATAGTGATATCACGGTATGTAACTCCAGTATAAATGATGTCTCTTTCCAAGTTTAAATGATATATAGTATGTAATGTAATGTATAACATATGATGTGCAATGTGCAATTATTGCACATAAGAATCTCCACACTTCTTTTCTTTTGAAGAACACAACTATTTATTTGTTATATAAAACGCTAGAGATTATATTAATGTCTTGAATTTATATGAAGCTTGTCTTTTTTAAAACATTAATATTAACAGGTAATCTTTTAGTAAGACATGCAGATAAGTATTCACATGTACAAAGAGGACAGGAGTGTGTGAAAAGAACATGAATATCATATGCTGTCTTTTTTTTTTATTTTTAAGTACAGTGATGGAAAAGTGAATATGTATAAAATATTACAAATTGAATTTATATAGTGGCATCCTGAATAAAACTTCATGAATTTTTCATAATCTCTAAGATTTCTAAGAGATTATTAGTCAAATAGGACTAATGTAAATTGTGATAAGGAGTATTTCAAACTGAGTTATATTTGAGTAACAGAAGAACAAAGAATTATGTACATATCAATAAATCATCCATAGAAGGTACAATATATTTAGGGGATGTCTAAAAAATACGAATGACATTAACTTGGTTTGGGATTTTAAATTCACACCGTGGAGAGACAGTGCTTTATTGCACTTACATTCTAAACTGTATCTGAATCATATTTCCTTCCTTTACTTTTTATTATTCTCTTGTACACATACCCTAGCTTTCATTATATAGATTCAGGATAAATTTGAGGTTAAATTTACATTACAAGAGCTTCAATGAAAGGCTCATAGATATGCAATATTTCACCACCTATCTTCTGAATCTTTTTGAAACCTAAGAAAAGTGGGGAAGTACAGCAAACAGATAAGATGCTTCTCAGGCATTTGTTTCCAAATTTGAATTTTGGTAGAAATTAAATATACATATATCTACATGGAGGGACATCCACATAAAATATATATATTAAAAAAAGAAAACAAAAAAAAACAAAAAACCTTCTTAATTTACTGCAAATTTTAAGTAACATAATGCATGCCTTGCAAAAATAGATTTAAAATTCAGGAGATTCAAGCACTGGATTTACAAAAAAAAGAAAGAAAAAAAAAGCTTATCATAGAAAACTGTTTTAGATCTATAGCATTCCAGAGTTTCTTCTAATGGCTTGGTATTGAGTAGAAAAGTCATTAATCTAATAATTGCATTGTGAGCTTTATGACAGATTAGAAGATGTGGATAATGTGGATATTCATAATCATACTCATGCTTAAAAATTAGAAGCTTTCTTTTTCTTTTCTACCTGAATTCATATATTTTGTGTTTGAATGCTTTCACGTCATTTAGAAGAAGTTAAATAGCTAAACAAAAAAATTACAACAAGCTGTCAACTGGACAAATCCTGTTTTGTTTCTATTCCTCTGCAATCACATCAGATACTTGTCTAGGCCTATTTAGGTTTTAGTTTGAAATAGTATTTAACAATTATTATATGAAAAAATAAACAGAAAGCAGAGAGTGAACATTTTTGGCAGCAGCTACTTGCTTAATGTACGAGAATTCTTACAAATTTATTAAACTGTCAATGATTTTGCCATAAAATAGCAAAGGAAAGGCTCAAAGTATTTGGCTTTGAGAATTAAATTTCTGTCCTGAGATGCAAAAACAGTCTAATCTCATTCATTTTACACTTTTTCTTCATATATATATATATGTAAATATTATTATTAGTTTCCATCTGTTTTTTCTTCATCTAAGTATTTGTCATATTCTAAAGAGTAAATGTGCTCCAGCTGTTTTTACTACAAAGTGAAAAACTAACATTTCTGACAGTGGTTCTAAATCTTATCTTGTAAATCCACTACCAGTGTTTTCTAGCAATGCCGTGTTGAGCAATGACTTTATGATTAAATTTTAACCAATATTTTTCATACTGGCAATGAGGTTGTGTTATCAAAGTAATTTTTATTTGTGTCAACTGCAGTCAGTGAACCAGGGTTGCAGCTCCAGCACACTATAGTGTGACCTTTTGCAATTCATGTCAGTTCTTTGTGTCACATCTCCTCTGTAAAGAGAATCATAAAATCACAGAATCATAGAATGGTTTGGGTTGAAAAGGACCTCAAAGATCATTTAGTTTCAAGCCCCCGGCCATGATCAGGGTCACCAATTACTAGACCAGGCTGCCCAGAGCCACATTCAGCCTTGGAAGAGGAATATAATAATTCCCTTCCTTAATGAAGTGCTACATAGAGATTACCTTGGGTTCTATTTTTATGTGTTTTCTTCACTGCAGAAAAATTCAGATATAAGGTTTTATGAACGAAATTCTAGTGACTAAAAAATTATTATTTTAAGTATTAACTTTCAGTTATTGATTTAATCACTTCACATAGCAATTTGAATACAAACTAAAAAATTGTTTGCATATCAAATGCATTTGTATAGTTTTTCCCACATAAATTACAGAAATAAATCAGTTTCCATGAGGGGATTATTTGTTTTTGGTTTTATTCTGTTTTTCTTTAATCAAATATGTAAATATGGTTAAAAAGTCTTTGTAGGAATATGGAAATTGCGAGGAGGAATAGAAGAACAAAGAAAAGAAAAAAACAACAACAACAACAGAAGAAGAAGAAATATATTTATTTACACAAGTATATTACGAAACAGTTCTCACCCCTGGTTGAGTCTATATGCTCCTTCATTTTATTGCATTTATTTATTTATTTTCAATTTTATATCTTAATTGTGAAGTTTTTTGTTAGAGAAGTAAACTGTAGCAGATCCAGCATATACATATTTTAAAGTATATAAACGTAAGAGATGTTGGGAACTGTGGACAGGCATCAGGTGTAATGTGACCTTGTAGATTTTTAAAGTTCGGAATTCTGGTGGCTATAACTGCAGGATATGAAAGGCCCTATGGACTGAAGACAGATACAGCAGGACGTGAGAGAGATAAGAAGATAATAAGTCCTGGAAATACAGAATAAGAAGGAAACTTCTGAGCTGACTCATCAATTGTCTTGTCAGAGCAAACAACTGCATAACTTCTTTAAAATTCTTTATCTTAAAAAATATTTATTATTTTTTCTCCTACAATAATTTTTTGAATAAACATAGTACTATAGTTCAATTTGATGGTTAGAAATCTGCTTATTTTCAATTTAAATTCAATTATGTCTAGGTTATTATATTCACATTGTTTTTTTTTTTTAATTCATATTTGTCCCTTAGCTCATATTTCTTTTCTCATTTTTATCTGATACTAACTTCTGTCATACTTTCAGAGAGCAGTCATACATTCTCTCAGTTTTTGACTTCCCAGTTTTCCTTAGTAAGTTATATTCTCCCATTTCAGTTCACTATAATAGACCTTTTTTAGATATAAAGTGAACTGAATTCATTATAATATTTTTTGATAAAATATATACTACCTATTATAGAAAAAAATAAAAATATCCTAGGCTTTGTAAAGTAGTATTAAAATTTACCTTGCTTGATGAACTTTGGAGTTATAATTTCCTGGTTTGTTTCCATATCTGTTTTTTTTTTTTTTAAGACTGATAATGCAACTGGCAAATATTTTAATATTAAAAGTCTTCTCCTTCAATGTGAAAAATATTGTACTGTTGGTCATCGCACTTTTTTATATTCTTTCTCTTCCTAATATTATTCCTGCGATAATACTTCTGTAGTAGAGTGCAATAAAATAGATATTTCATATATATATACAAAACAAGGTTTGGATTCTGGACAGAAAAATAATAATATATTATTTATGTCTAGTCCTTGGCTCCCTAGTTCAAAAAGGTGGGGATCTCCTAGGAGTCCAGTGGAGGGCCACAAAGATGATAAAGAGACTGGAACATCTCCTGTATGAGGAAAGACTGAGTAACGTGGACCTGTTCAGCCTGAGGAAAAGACAACTGAGAAGGGATCTTATAAATTTTACAAATATCTAAAGGGAGGTGAGAGGCAAATGGATGAGGCCAGGCTCTTCTTGGTGATGGGTAGTGATGGGACAAGGAGCAATGACCTAAAATTAGAACATGGGAAGTTCCATACTAACATGACGTAGAACTTCTTTATGGTAAGGGTGATGGAGCACTGAAATAGGTTGCCCAGAGAGGTTGTGGAATCTCTTTCTATGGAGATATTCAAGACTCATCTGGATGGCTACTTATGTGACCTATTGTGGGGTACGTGCTTTAGCAGGGGGGTTGGACTCGATGATCTCTTGAGGCCCTTTCCAACCCTTGAAATTCTGTGATTATTATTAAGAATAATGAATGATCCTCATATTATCCAAATAGTAGATAAGCAAGATATATAAACAAAATCCTAGAATCATAGAGTATTCTAAGTTGAAAGGGATGAACTAGAGCAATCAAGTCTAACTCCTGGTTCCACAGAAGGCAATCTAAAAATAAAATAATGTCAGAGGAATATTTAAGTACTTCTTGAACTCTGACAGTCTTGGTGCTGTGACTGCTTCCCTGTTGAGCCTGTTCCACTGCCCAGAAATTACACGAATTATTCCCAGAAAGACTATAACTACACAAATAACATGGTTAGAATAACGGTTTACTTTTGAGTCAGCTGTTGTTTGAGACACAACACAATGATATGTAGGGTGTTTTTTTTTTAAGTTCTTATATTCCCTGACATTGAAGTAAATATGCAGACAAATAGACTAATAACCTCTGCAACAGCCTTCATATTACAACTCACAGGTGAAAAAGTAATTACAAATAATAAGAATGTGCCATGTTTAGACTATATTTCATGATAATAAATATAATTAAAACTCTTGTACTTTAGTATTATCTAATAGATATTTTGTTGAACATACTGACATTTTTCTTTTGCTGAATGGTATAATTGCCAATTTTTACAATATTAGGTACATTAATCATCCAAATTTTCAATTGGATATTTGTCTTTCTCACTGAAGTTATAACTATACCCCAGAAAGGGTATTGCTGGCTAGGCATAGATGCACTGTATCAGACTCTACATTTTCCTTTCCATGTATCATGAGCTGCTCAGATCCACGTAGTGTCATACAGGATAAGTTCCTATGTTTTATTAAGCAGTTAAGTGAAAGATATTAGCAGTGCAATTCAGAGTGGTTAATAGTTGTTCTGGAGCTACAGCTAACTCACATCTCAGAAAAACTGAAAAAACACAAGAAAACTTTCTTATGCTTGTTTGTACTTATTGCTATATACATATATATATCTAATAAATCAGCTGCAGTTAGAGTTCCATGACTCTAATATGCTTTCAGATCATAATTTTTTTTCTGCCATTTGCTCTTCTATATTGTGGCTGTAGAATTTTATAGAAATACTGGAAGTGGGAAATGCAAATATACATTCCACTGAATATATTGATGCTTTCTTGAGTGAGAAGAGAAAGACTGAACAAGAAAATTTGAAGATATGGTGAATATTTTTCCTGTGAAAATTCTTTTCAGTAGCAGACAAATGATAACTTGTGAAAGAAAAAGAAAAATGGCTTAAATGGTGGCATAGGATGGGGAAAGACAGAAGTACTGGTTTATTACTTTAAAGTGCAGTGAGAAATGCAATAAAATGAAAACTGTTAAAAAAAGACTGCGTGACAAAAAACAAAACAAAACAAAACAAACAAAAAAAAAATTACCATGTTGGTATCAGTTCAATTTCAAGAATGCATTTAAATTACATAATTATTTAGGGGAAAGTGGCAAAAAATATTTAGGAAATAACTCTGTTCTAAAAAAGGGTTCAGAAAGCAGAGAGAAGTGTAGCAACTTTGGCAACAGTAAAAGAGGATTAGAAAATATCTGCAAAAGATATAATGATTATTTCAAGTAGTCATAATTCATAACTGACGCAAAAAAAAACAAAAAACAAAAAACCCACAACCATGGATTCACTTGTGAATCCAAAAAACTCTGTGTTAGAGATTCAGAATATTTATAAAAAAGAAAGACTGGAAAATATATTTTATGAATTATTTATCCAAAACAATAAAAAAGTGATTTTAATTTCAAGGAAGGTATTTTCACCCATGAACTACAGTAATTCCTAAAAACTAAGAGCAAACAAAAAAATAAAACCTTTCAAACAGTACCAACTGTAGAATCATAATTTTATGCAAATTATTGAAGGTTATTGTGTACATAGATATGGCAACAGATGAAAATTTTTACCAAGGATGGTCCAACAATAATATAAAGTATGTTTCATTGGACACGAAAAGACGTTCTTTTGTTAAGTTGCACTACTCAGATTTTGTCATTGCTGAAGTGTAGTAAAATGACAAAATTTTATTGTGTAGTGCCAAATTGCTATTGTGCTGATGTATTACATTTTTTTCCTCCAACCAGTGCAGAGGAAGGTGTTGATCTGGTTTTACAGAATTAGACAAGAGTACCTGTAGCTTATTCAAATGTTTGTAGTACTTGTGCTGTGCTTTCTGCTTGTAAATGGAGGCTGGATAGATAAATAAGATGTGTTTCTCAATCAATTTTCATGAGAACATTGTTTTTTATTGTGGAACATTTCTGATTGTTATGCACTGTAATTATTACATTTACTCTATTGAATTTTATTTATGTTTTCTAATCATACCAGAAAGTGAAGTGCAGAAGAATTTATCTTGAGGCATAATCCAAATGTATGCCGACTCTCTTCTCACTGAGTTTAGATACATTTAAAATCACTTGGCACTTCACAAAATACATTTGTATAAGTTTCTTCCTAGACAATTAAATGGTATAGTTTACAGCTAGATAATAAATATCACTGCCCCAACACAATGGAGATCTTTGGATACTCTTCTAGGGTTTTAAGTGGAGGGAAAGACATAATCTTTTAGGCTTCCAGTACATATTTCCAGCAAAACAATAACCAATGAATATTTGTCTGCTCCATCCCATAGTATAATGCTCAGATTAAGAAAGAGGAAGATAGATAGTACATGCATTAGAAATCAGAGTTTATTAGATTTCTATGAGAAGTCCTTGTGTTCAAGAACCACAATGAGAAGACTGTTTTTTTAATTCCTTCACCACCCACAGCTTGGGTCTATATATTAGCAATATGGATTTAACAGGCTTTCTCTAACATGAATTATATGAATACTTGAAAATTCATATTTAAAAATAATAATAATAAAAAATACTGCTAGTTAACCTCCTTTAAATGAAAAAGATTGCTGAACAAATTATTCTTACTTTTATTATTTATTTTTCTAAAGTGTCAACAGTTTACGGGCTGATTTGGCCCACTTCCATGACTAGAGGGGCGGAGGGACCTGTGTCTCTGCACCTCCAGAAAGGGGAAAATAAAAGGAAAGAGAGACGGGCCCCAAAAATAACAGCGGCAACGATCTGAGGAGAAACAAACTAATTTACTAAAGAAGATATCGAAATGCAAGATAACACACTATAATACAATATAATACAATATAATTAGAATTGGAGCTAATAAATCAGATAAAACGACAGCGAGTGTCTGAAAACTGAAGGGCTTATGTTAGTGCTGAGGTGAGACATGCAGTTGGGTTGAGCAGCAGGGAAGAGAGCCCAGTCTCATGACCTCGCCAGGGGTTTTATCTTGTATCTGAATGCAAAGTCCTCTGGGGTATGTAGTTCTTCTCTTCTGGGGCAGGTACCCAGAACTGAAGCATTAACTCTTTAACTCCCAGTGCACTACATGATGTTATGATGTGGAATACCGATAGCCAAAAATCATAAAACCATGACATAAAGAAATCTGGAAAATATTTTTGCCTTCACTGTTGATTTTGATAAATATGGCAATAAAATATTCTATAACACCTAAAATAAATGTCCTGGTATGGAACCCTAAATATCTTAGCTTTTGCTATACTAGACCTTCCTACTCTGCTGAATAAATCTTGGGTTGAAATTATAATCAACTTGTTTAGGAGAACTTCCTTTCCTTTCCTTCTTTCCTTCCCTTTCCCTTTCCCTCTCCGTTTCCCTTTCCCTTCCCCACCCCCATCTTTTCACATGGCAGGAAGTGTATATCTGCAGTAGCAGTTCTGAGTAAAATGGAATTTTTTGTTGCTCTACTCTAAGAGAGTCCAGCAAACTGTGACTACTATGAAAAAAATGCACTTATTATATGACTGCAAGCTGTAATTATATCACAAATGATCTCTAGAAAGACTCCATGAAGACTGTGATTGCTAATGCCGTGTTGGGTACAAAACCTCCTCTCAAACTGGAATTCTGCTTGCATGAAAGTGACTCTAAGAGTGACTATCAATGACCCGCTGACAGTACTCTGGGCTAATGCAGTCATTTCAAATTGGATGGTTTGGGATTTCAAACAGTGTTTTAAAAGTACCACATTTTCGAACTCTGATTCTTAAGATTTCTTACAATCTCCTCATTCGCTCTCATCTCTAACTGTATAATATGAGGGCTGCTCTGAAAGTAATGCCTCCTATTTTATTATATTGCCCCACAACATGAGAGGCAGATATTGGTGTTATGGCAGTAGAGGTTGAACCCTCTTATAGAGACATACTTGGTTAGCGGAAGACATGACTACTTGAGCCTAGGCTAAGGCCTACGTGCTGTGATTTATATGATACTGACTCAGTGATACTGTGACTTGTCAGTCACAGTCCTTGACAAAGTCAGCAAGAAAAGGGAGATGCATAAGCAGAAAAAGAGCTGCATTAGCAAAAGAGCAAAATGTGCTGATGTACTCAGGGCATCTATCGGCAGTTGCGCCTGTTCCCATGGGTCACTAAATGGGGGTGCTCATAGCAGCTGACCCACCCCTACATGGCATAGTGGGTATCTTTCAGGTCTGTCTAAGTTACACAGCTCCTCAGCAGCACACAAGTGCTCTCACTGATCTTTCCATAACAATTTTTGTGCCGGTGTTACTAACAGACCTACTAACTGTTGACAGTCCCAGCGGGTCAAAATCATAGCCCGAAAGATATTTTCCAGCAAAGTCTGTGTGAATGGAGAGGAAAGGCCATGACCTGTAACTGCTTTCCTTACTTCTTTAATCAGGCCCCAGTGAAATGGAGACCATTCATATCTGTTAGGTCTTATTGATATTGGAAAAGCTTGAAGGGGGAGTACCTCATCTTCAGCAGCTGCTGCATGCTGAACTTGTTGTCAGCTATTTCCCATATCTTGTGATTCTCCCAGATACTGCTCCTCCTGATATCCCTTCTCTCTAGGCTTGCTGTTCTTTACAGCTGCAGCCCTCAGAGCATTCGGTGGCCAGGTATCATCATTGAGGGGAAATAAATCAGGTTCATCTTCACTAGAATCAGAGTCTTTTGCAGCCACATTGGCTGAGAATGGCTCAGTTTGTGAGGAGGGCACAACTACAGGGGGTTGGGTATTACAGTCTCTGCTACCTGGGGCAAGGGTAATGACAACGCAATAGGCTTTGATTGCTCCTGCTTGCCTTTACTTGGTGACTGCTCATCTAATACTTCTCCTGCAGCAGATGTGATCTTTTGCTCTGCAAGTAAGGCAAGGATGTTCTGGTGTAAAATGTGCCAGGTGTGTCCTACTTCTACTGCTTGCTGGTCCCCTTTGCCTGTGGCCACCTCATATAATACAAAGCATACTTCTGATTGGATGCAGGCGTGAATCACGCATAATGCCTCCATAATCGATTGGTTAGTATGTGGATGGCACGAGGCAGTCACGCACCTAAGTTTCTTCTCTGATTCATTGGCAACAAGCAACTTCTTACCTCACCCTAAATTGTAACTTTTTGCTCTTTTGTTAATGAAGCTCCTTTTCTGCTTATGCATCTCCCTTTTCTTGCTGACTTTGTCAAGGACTGTGACTGACCAGAGTCAGTGTCACATACATCACAGCCTGTAGGCCTTAGCCTAGGCTCATGTAGTCATGTCCTCCACTAACCAAGTATGTCTCTATAACTTCTGACCAATATTCCATTAAATGTTGTTGCTGTGTGACAGATGGCAGCAGAAGAGCAGTTGACCAAATGGAGTCTGGCGTAAAAAATGTGTACAAAACAAAGGTGTGTAGCTGGAATTTCTCCATATAGAAACAATTACACTCACTGATATTCATTGATGCTTGCTGAATGTTTGTAGAAACCAAACAGTGGATGTGAGCACAGTGAGAAGATGGGTATTGCATGTCAGCAGTGGTGACAATGATGTGAAAGAAAAGCCACATTTCAGACAGCCATGCAAAACTCCATGAAATGAAGAGTGTCTCAATCACCTCATCCATGCATATCAACAGATCATAAGCAGGGAACTGTATACAGAGCTGAATATCATCTTCAGTGCATTCAGTGCAATAATAGCAACATTGGAATACTGCAAAATTTGCACGAGGTTGGAGTCCCATGAATGTTCACATTGGAACATAAAGAACATTCTTTCTGTTGCAAGTTTGTCAGGACCTATTGAATGGCAGTCTATGTCAATGTCAGAATGGCAACATGTCAATTCTCCATCAAAGAAAAAAATTGAGACAGCCCTCAGCAGGTGAAGTGATGTACACTGTTTTTTGGGATAGGAAAGTTGTGATCCTTCTGGATTTCCTGGAACCTAGAAAAACTATCAACTATGATTGCTACATCACGACACTATCTCACTTGCAACATGATAGCAGCAAGTCCCATACCAGTATGAAGTCCGTGGAGCATCTTGGATAGACTCTCTCTCCACACCCACTGTATAGCCTGAATTTGATTTGTCATTTTCTGACTTCTGTGTGTTTAGATGTGAAAGATGATCTGTGTAGGCATTTTTCTAGCAAAGACACTGTCATAGTAAGTGTCAAACAGTGGGTCACCTCCGCTGGTGCAGAATTTTATGAGCACAGCATGCAAGCTCTTGTTTATTGCTGGCAAACATGCATAGCTAATGGTGATGACTATGTTGAAAAATTGTGTTTTGCAGTTGTGAATTTACCCTATAAAGTAGTGTTACTGTGCTCTTTGTATCTGTTGTAGTTTCCCTGGAAATAAATAGAACACATTACTTTTAGACTAAACTATGTTAATTTTAAGATCTTAAGTATACAATTCCTAAAAGAATGTACACATTTTTCCACTATTTATAGAAGAGGGGTATCTGATTTTGAACAAAAATGAACTCTAACCAGTTCAAAAATTCTAAGCCCCCGCAGATTCAAATGAGAATGTACTATTTATGGCTTCTCTGTATTCTTAGTAAGCAGGCCGCTTTCTTTTCCAAACTTTTTACATCCATGAATTAATAAAACAATGTACAGAGATTTATACAAAGATAAAAAGACTGTCTTGGAGTTTTGTGTTTTTAACTCTGCATGGAAATTCTTCTTGAGTGACAAGATCAATGTGTTAATGAGGAGGAAATGAAAATGAACAAACCAAGGAAGTGAAATGCTTATGTTTTCTTTTCCTAATGGGATTGGCTACTAATAAGAGACAATTAGTAAATGAATGCTTACTATCTCCTTCCACAATCAGCATCAAATATAACTAGGGGAGAGACACTGAAGCTAATAATAGCAATAGAATGCATAAATAATTGTATCATTGCAGATTAACCCACAGAAGCAAGAATTTGTCTTCTACTCAAGAAAGACAAAATGTGTTCCAAGGCAGGTCTAAATAATAAGATTATTTAATGAAGACAAAGAAAGACCAGAAGTTTCCTTTAGTTGTTTCCAACGGTGGATTTTACACAAATTTTAGCTTTAGACTTTCCTAGAAACCATTCTATCACACTACAGATGGCACAGAAAAATAAGAATTAATAATTGTAGATAACAAATGATGGATTTCAAGTTGCCTGTGCAACTTTGTTTTGGATGTTTTGTGTACAAATGAATTATTATTTATTTTTTCTATAAACTTTCTGTTGCATGCAGAGTACAGAACAGATTGCTCAGAGTATAAGAGTTGTTTACGGCAGAGGAAAATACAGAAATTTAGCTTCAAACCCAAAGTTATCTATCTTTTTTACCAAATGTCTTACTACAAAGGATGAAAAAAACAGTGATTTCTAGAAATGCTTAAGAGCTGGTTGTGAAAGCAAACAAAGCAATATATTTTTCCTTATATAAAAAATATTCAGATTGATGCAGTGAAATCACTTGCAAAATTTTCTTCTAAATGTCTTTAGATTTCATAAAATTATAACCTATTTATAGTTGGCTTCAAAATTGGAGTAAAAGACTGTTTAACTAACCCACTTTCTTCCTCTAGCAAGACAAATTGAATGGCATTCAAAGACCAGAGAATAGAACACTATGGGACAAGCAGTAGCAGCCAATTACTATCCAAAAACTGCAATTCTCAATACAGCTCCAAGATCTCTCCAAATAATTCTCTTAATAAAAAACCCTCTTCCTTGGAACAGCATGCAACATAACTAAAAGAAACTCCTGTTTTTTATTATCCATACATCAGATCTTATGAAGCATTACTTTAATATCAAATATGAGGGTTTCTCACAAAGAGCTGTCCAAAGATAAACAGCCAGATACACTCTCTATAGGAATCTCTAGGCTCACTTCTAAGATTTGTGTAATTAGCTTCTATTATTGAAAGAATTGATGCTAGGTGTTTTGTCAGCTTCTGTTTCGTATCTTAATGATGCTCACTTGACCAGAAATAAATGACCTATGATGATGGCATATTTTTCCTTGAATCTTCAAGGAAAGATTTCAAACATACGGAGCAGTATAATTCCAATCACTATCATGACTGTGAACAGCAACTGAAATCTATGCACCTCCAAATAGCAGAGATGTTCTGCAAATCATTACACTGTTGTAGGTATAAAAAACTTCAGAAAGGGAAATTGCCAAAGAGAAGAAGACCCAAACAGAAGAAGATTGCTTCTAAATATGTAGTTTCAGAAAGTATATACAACAAAACAAACTAGCAGTCTGTCTGAACTCTTGGTGAACCAGTAAATGATGGGATGCTTGAGAGGAACAGGGGAAAAACAAAAAAACAAAACCAAAACAAACAAACAAACAAAAAACCTATCACTGTCTACAGACAGACATTTAGGAGTTAAGACCGATCAGCCTTTTCCACTAAAATAATCTGAAATTGTCTTCTGTGAGAAATAGGTTATTATATTTTGCTATAAATAGATAAATAAATAAAGGTATTGGGAAGGAAAACAGATCTTAAAATAAATTATGCAGCCAGAGGGCCATGGCTCCACGTATGATTTCTCTGCTTTATTCCCATGGAGTTATAAGTTAATATTAATTCTTTATGACTTACTACAATCTTCTTTTTCTCTAAAACAATATTGATAGACTTGTTTGTACTTCAGACTGCATTTTTCTGTGCACTGTTTTGCACAGCTTTATAAATGTGCCTTCATGACAGCCTTAGGCTGGGATAACACATGAGAATCAAACTAGAGACCTCCTATGTTAAAACCTTGAAAGAAAAATCCATGACTTTGCATCTGAGGTCTCTAACAACCCATTTTCTGTGGATCAGTAGAGAGGGAAACTCTCTACTGGAAGGGAAGAAAGAGAGGTAATACATATTATATTTTGTTAGTGGTGCTTTTTATTTTTTAATTTAACTTGAATATCTTTTCTGTAAAGTTTCTAGAAGACATGTTCTTGAACAGTTTACAAATGACTGTAGACATGGACAAGTTCATGTCAATCTAAAGAAAAAATCTCCTACTGGGATATTGTTTACTCTTTCCCTGACAGAAATCTTTGTATCTTAAACTAAATCTAAGTTGTTCAGTTTAAAATACATTATCATAATATTAAATGTGTTACATAACAGAAAAACTGTAGTGCACATTCCAGTTTAAAGATACTTGTCTATCTTGTGAAATACATTTTCCAGTAATTGATTTTAATCTCATTTTACATATATTTCAGAATCTTTGCTTCACTGCTCATTTTTTTTGTGGTTTCATAATGATGCCTGACTATGATGCTAAAAAAATTAAGCCAGGAACCATTATTTGGTGGAGAAGCCAAGCAGCAGAAACTGACTATGGTGACACAAAACTATTTGGATCTAGATTTGCTGTAGTTTGCATTACAGTTCCCATATTTCATGTCTTGCCTTTCCATTCGAAGCGTTTGATATAATATTAGGTCTGTGTTTGTATAATGCGAAATTGCAGCTACATGTGCTGACCTAGCATGATCTTGTCTATGTTACCTGTAGCGGCACGAAGGGACATGGTTTGGTCATGGAACTCAGTAGGTCAGGTTGATGGTGGGACTTAATGATCTTGAAAGTATTTTCCAACCTAAATGATTCTATGATGTATGAAAAAGTATCTTTTGAAGCAAGCATGGACCATCTCAGGATGGCAATAGCCAGGTGTCACAACACCAAGATTGGCATTAGTTAAGCAATGTGAATACTTATCATGCCTGAGAGCTCTTTTTTTGTTGGTGGTTTTATTTTCATTTGTTTTGTGTTGTTTTGCTTTTAACCACTCAACTGTAATCTATGACTACTGAGATAGATAGACTACATTCATGGAAAATTCAGGGACATTTCTCTGAAATCTGAACGTCCAGGGTTCATTCAGACTATCATGCTTGCCTGTCTGGGCGCAAGGCAAAGACTGCTTCAGAGCTCTCTCTGAGTACTGTTCTGGGATAATTCTCACAGTACTCTCAAATACTATGTTGCCATGATCTCAATTTTTTGCTCCGGAAGAAGACCAGCTTTACACATACTGAAGCATACTTGCCTGGAATGGTTTTAATTCCTATGTTTTCTATGCTTTGTTTTCTCATTTGATAAGAAGTGTTTTCACAGAAGTTATTCCTTTCTGTAATGAGATGAAACAGAACAATTCCTTTCATTTCAGTTTTTACAGGAGCATGACCTTATGTATGATTATCTTGCAACATAATAAACATACATTATATTGTTCATATGAGGTATTTGAAAAGAATGAGATGTATTTTCAAAATGTCATATAAATTCTCATTGCTTATGTGAGTAATTGTTCACTTATGCTTCTTATGTCCTGCAGTGCCATTTTAGCAATATTTTCCAGTAAAACTTCCCAATGCTGATATGTCATACTTAAGTACACAGTGATACATAATACACAATTTGAATTCCATTGAAACAGAAAATGTCCAGTGCTGCTTCTATAGCTGGAGAATTCCAGGGAGAAACTTTGCAATATAAAGAATCAAAGATAACCGCTTTCATGGAATCATAGAACATCCTGTGCCAGTAGGGATCCAAAAGGATCATTGAGTCAAACAGCTGGCTTCACACAGAAACACTAAAAATTCAAACTCGATGTCTGAGAGCATTGCCCAAATGCTCCTTGAACTCTGGCAGGCTTGGTGTCATGACCACGGCCCTTGGAAGCCTGTTCCAGTGCCTGACCACACACTCACAGAGGAATCTTCTCCTAATCTAAAATTCCCCTGACACAGTTTCATGATATTCCACTGGGCAAGGTTTAAAAAAAAAAAAGAAAAAAAAAAAAAAAA